>KN837177.1:380810-420153 GCA_000827215.1 Sphaerobolus stellatus SS14
ATTTGAAGAGGAAATAGTCAATGATAATGAAACTGGGGATGAACCCCAACTCATGTAGCACACAGTTCTTAGGTGCCAGTTATTAATCAGTACATTTTACGGGTGTGTTAAATATAATGCAGCATCACAGCACAAGGTTATGAAGGCACTTAGGAATCTAATCTATCTGTAGCAAATTACTTCACACTCATAGATATTGAGATAAATTATACTGTAGAAAACAGCTTTGGTCCTGCCGCTTGCCAGCCACGCCCAGATCATAAGGTTTAATAGAATATAAATATGCATGGAAACCGCTTTACATCAAGAGCAAATGGGTTTGCCATTCCAGAATGTGAAAACTGTTTATGTAAGCATCACAAGACCCAGGCGTTGCCCGCCCCCAATCACTGAAGTGCAAATCTGTACATAATTTATATGATTAATGAAGGTTGTTTCCAGTAATACTTAAATATTTAATGCAAAGAGATATACAAGAAATAGGGGCTGGAGCAGTCGGAATAGCAATATGACCCAAAATAACTTTTGGGTGACTTTTCTGTGGATTTGAGCGTCAGCGCATATATTTGCCCTCCAGTTTCATAGAACTAAACTACTTCCAGATGATTCTTTT
This sequence comes from Sphaerobolus stellatus SS14, assembly GCA_000827215.1. Lineage (NCBI taxonomy): Eukaryota > Fungi > Basidiomycota > Agaricomycetes > Geastrales > Sphaerobolaceae > Sphaerobolus > Sphaerobolus stellatus. The sequence goes on from KN837177.1 coordinate 381,424, forward strand.
TTCTTTCTTGGGTAATCAGACTCTGCCATGCTGTGCGTTGGCCCACACCCACAAGTAATATGCTGGACGAGGTAGAAATTTAACACAATGGAAACCCCAAACAGGACACGAAGAAAGTGTACCTAAGGCCTGCTGGGAGTTGAAATAAATATTCAGCGAAGATCATACATTGGAAAGATGGAGATGAGAAAAGAAAAGGAGAGATAATAAGGGACGGAGACAGAGATTGGAAAAGATGCACCTACACAGAGAATAATGACAGGCATGACTGCTGTCAACAGGAGTGTTGGTATAAAGTGATTGACAGAATATTGAAATGAGGAATTTGGATGAAAGCAAACACGATAAAAATGTAGACCCAAGTAAGTTGGAGGATAGGAAGTTCATCTACGCATGCTCTCCTGTTATAAACAAAACCCACAGATGAAAGACCAATGCCCCCCAAGAACACAGGATATCCAGGCATAGTGAGCAATGTATATTTCCCGACATATAATGAGCTTTTCGATGGGATGGGATAGTGCCAACATGGAAGGAAGCCTGAAGTAGGACGAACGGTGGGAATAATAATTATTAATATACCCTCGGAATTTCCATATGAACGGTATCGATTGTGTGAACTAAAACCTAAGGTGGCTTCAGAAATAAAATCACCCATATACTAATACTCCAGGAAATTAAGTTTAAAGATTAAGATGAGATGCTGGACCTCTGCACATAATCAAACTCAAAGGACCCTTGCGGGTGTTAGTATATGGAGCGAATATTCTGAACAACACGACGGAAATAGGCCTATTAAAGAATGAATAATAGCGAATATAGACGCCGTTTTATTTCAAAAGGATAGATCTAGAATCGCAACAGTCGAATAAACAATGCTCAGTCAGAATAGTTGCGAAGCCATTATTTAATGCATCAAGCCTGCCACGAACAACTTCATCTATCAAGCGAAGAGAGAAATTGACGAAAAGAGAATGAATAAAAATATCACAGCCGACAACGACGGCAAAGTCTAATTAATAACGGATAGGTAGGTTCTCCACTGCGTCTCATCCCACCTTCCGATATTTCAGAGGAAAGACCAAGCGCACAGCGTGGCTATTGCGCCACATGCTGAGTCTTTCGACGTTGCTACATGGGAGGAAATAGATAAACTGTTGCACGAAAATCCGAAAACAATAGGAAGAATTAGCGCAAAACGAATTACCACGGAGACTATTTTACAATTGGAAAGACCCGACCAACGTTGCCGTAGCCTTTTCATGGGATATTGATACTGCATGGGAGGAAGAAGTTCGAACTACATACATGTAATGAAGTCCAAAAATAAATAAGCCATTAGCCTGAAATCGAACCATTGCCGGTAAGGAGAATATGTAAGGTTGATAAATAATCTAAACGATAGGTTCTCAACCAGATCATAACCCCCTCCCATCCTCTGTGAGACACCCAAAGGAAAGGCTCTGCAAACCGGTACCGTGAATATCACGCATGACACATTGAGCCTTTCGAGACGCCACACTGTATGGGACGAAGAAGCAAGAACGACAAGACGAACGGTGGGAACAATATGAGTAATTGATACCTCCTCGGAACTGCTATATCAATGGTACATGAGAGGAAAAGCAGTCGCATATATACTACTGCAAAAAAATCTCAGGATGAAAGATGCTGGACTTTTGCGCAGAATTAAACTCAACCGAGGACCATTCCGAGTGTTAGTATATTGCACAAAGATCTTTTGAGGCAGGACCAAAATACTTGAATAAACAAAGGGAAGGAATAGTAACGAACCCAACCGAAGTGCTATCACCAACAGATAGATGCAGAAATCGCGTCCAATCGTTGAATACACGATATTCAGCCAAAAGAGTTGCAAAACCATCAGTGCATCAAGTCTGCCGCAAAGAATTTCATCTATCGAGAGAAAATCGACATCGACTATACGACTATAAGAGAGGTAAAAATAAATAATAGATTTTCCTCCCCATTTCCCGTGGATATCACAACACAGTGAGCCTTCCGATGACACGGCATGCTGCGTGGAAGGAGGAAGGACGAGTTGAACTACACAAACAATACTTGTAATGAACACAGTTTTATTTCTTCATTTATTTGTATACCGCGAAAGCGAACCAGAGCCGAGGCCCGACAGGTTACTCAAACCAGGACAATGGTGATAAATAACAGGCTCTCCGCCGTATCTCCTCCCATCACCAGAATGACCAAAGGAAAGACCCACCACACGGCGCCGTGGTATCGCCACAGGGAGCCTTTCGGTGAGATGGAATGCTGCATGGGAGGAAGAAGGAAGAACTCCCAAAAAATACTTGAGGAATTCCGAAATTGAGCCACATCTGAAAACCATGACAAGGCTGATAATCAATTCAGAATAGGGTCTCCAACCCATCATAATTTCCTCCCTGCAGTTTCACGTAGATTCCGGAGGAAATACGCAGCACACGAGATGGATATCGCGACATAGTGCCTTTCCTTGAGATGAGATGTTGCTGTCTGGAAGGGAAACAGACGAGTTGGATGACACGACTAATAGTGATAACTAATTCCGAAAAGAGTATTAATCGGCGCGAAGTCGAACCATAGCCGAGGAGTTGCAACGACACCAAGATTGATATTAAATAAAGGATAAGTGAGAGGTCCTACTAGTTACGCTGAGCAAGTTCTAATCCGTTATCTCCTTCCAGCATCGTCTCCCATAGGAAAGACCCATCAAGCACCTAGGTTATCACGACACAGTGGCCTTTCGATGAGATGGGACGCTGCATCGGATGAAGAAGGACGAAGTACAATGAATCCCGAAAACAAAATAAAAATGGCACGAATTCGAATTCGAAATCGAAACAGCTTGATAAATGATCGGTAGGTTCTCCAGAGTCCGCCACATCAAGATCTCCTCCCAGCATTGCGACTTAACACAGGAAGTCGGAAAGCTTGACCCAGGAGGTCCGAAAGACCCAGCATATCACCGTGGATATCGCGACACAGATGGGATACCAGTACTGCATGGGAGGAAGAAGGACGAACTAAACTTGTAATGAATTCCGAACAAATAGCACAAAAACTTCACACCCGAGTCTCCTCCCAGCATGAACAAGATCAATATTCCAGAAAGACCTAGCACACTGATACACCGTGGATATCGCGACACAGTGGCCTTTCGATGAGATCGGAGCTGCACGGGAGGAGAAGAACTGCACGGACAATACTTATAATCAATCCCGAAGCAAAATGCCCGCGAAATCAAAACACAACCGGAAAGTTACAACGACACCGAGATTGGGAAAGGATAAGTAAGTTAGGAGAGTTCCAAACTATTATCTCCACGCAGCATCTTCCTTTGTGTTGCATGCAGGAAAGACCCAACACACGTGGATATCACGGTACAATGAGGCTTTCCATGAGACGAGAGAGGACGCTGCGGGGCTGAAGAAGGACGATTTGGACTCCACGAACAATAAACACTTGCACTGAATCCCGAGAAGAAAGAAATAGTCTGAGCGCGAAATCGGGGCACAGCCGACGACGACGTTGACAACACCGTTGAAAATAATAAGTAAAACAGGGCTCCGCATATCCTCCTCACCATCATAACCATTTCGATCTCGGAAAGACCCCATGGATATCGCACCACAGCAGCCTTCCGATGAGATGGGATGGGATGTTGCTGGTGGGAGGAAGAAGGACGAACGGCGCTAAGTGGCATTTAGCGCCGATCGAACCTGACGCAAAGTCCGACTATATTTCAAGCATTATCAGAGATGAGAAGGAAGCGAGCTACGAAAGATAAAACTTAGCTACCTATCGAGTCCGAGAGATGAGAAGGAAGCGAGCTGGGGAAAAGAAGAGACAGAGGGGAAACTATATACTGAGTGAAGAACAAACATGACAATGGTTGAAAGAGGATAAAAGAGTAATAGTGAAAGGAGTCAAAGGACTCAAAGGAAAGAACGAAACAAAGCAGAGTCGCGAGGCGACGCGTGGTCACGTGGCTCGTGACGTAGACCCAGAATGAATGAATCCATTCTCAACATTATCAGCAACTCCGATGGCTTATTGTCATAGCTGGACACGGATTCAAAGGAATCGCTTCTTTCCCGTTGCTGCAAGCCCTTCGACGTGCCGGGAATAAGCATCGTCCCTGATATCCGAATCGACCCACCATACACGCTACGTACTCTTCAACTTGATACTTACCACCTCAGTAAATCGTCCTCGCGTCCTCCCCATAAAAACATCCCAACAACGCTCGCGCCTCGAGAGAGCTTTAAACAATCCAAACATATCATTATCCACCAAACCTCTGCTTGTTTGTTTGTTTGGAATACTCGACTCTACTGATCCAATTCGACGCTTCCCTTATTTGTTTTAACCACAGCCCAGCACAGCCCTCCATCAGTCAACTCGCCCAATTTAATTCCCAAACATGTATGATCCCTTCTCTTCCTTTTCAAGCAATCTTGACACTGACAGACGACAGTGACAGCTCCTCTCACTGCCACCGAATCCTGACAGGTTTAATTACCCCGCCATCTTAAGCACGCCTATTCGGGGGATGTATACAATGTACGTCATACGATAATATTAAGTATTGCGCTTCTCCCGGCGCGCGTGGCATATCGAAGGTCGAAGTTGAAGTCGAAGTCGAAGAACCTACGCCCATGGCATTCAGCCCTATTACCACGTACGTACTAGTCGTGGGTCCGACGTGCCCTCTCACTTTAATCTAATTTAATCACGTGAATGTGAAGAACGCAGGGTAATTAATTAATCTGGAAAACCCACGTGACAAATTCACACTTGGCGTCAAAAAATTTTTGAAGAGGACGTAAAAGCCTAACAAGTTCCCAACATTGCTGTACGTCGCACAAAACCTTCCTAAGCACTCTGCTCATTTTCCCATGGTAAAGGTATATACATATATACGAGTTTTTAAACAACAAGTCTGCGTGGTTAGGTTGGGGTTATACATCTACAAGTATATAGGGAATAAGCTAGGTAATGATAGCCATAGCAGGAGCGGTATAACAGTAAGCCTTGGGGATATGGAGGAATATGTTGCGAAAGATGGGAATACGAGGGGGTAAGGGATGAGATGGGGGGAATACGAGGATGTGGGGAATGTACTACGTATAATATGTTATGAACGATCCGTTCCTTTTTCCGCTTTATCCTCCACGAACCCGAATCCAAATAAAAATAAAGCGAAGATCACCTGCAGGGATATCCCCGCGCCCACCGATTAAATGAAGCAGCGCCACGAAAAAGCAAAGTATTACTTCCTCCACGCATGAATAAGCGGCCTCCCCTCATTCTCGTCCCAGTCGTCCACGTCCTCCTTGAACGACATCGCATCGCGATCGGTCGACATGACGCGTGCGTACTCAAGATACAATCTGCAGAAATAATCAACAACCTCGCCACGGCAAAAAATAAACCCAAAAGACCCACCGAAACATATACGCCGTCATATCCTCCTTTCTCCAAAACCTCTCACTCCAATCCGTCCCCTGCTTCGCAATCTTCTCCGCCAGCCGATCATTCAGCCCCCCATCATACGCCTCCCCCTCGCCCGCTTTCACCGATATATCGCCCCTAAAGAACGCAAGGATATCATATAGATCCGAATAGTCCATCTGCACCGGGACGTAATGCACCCACGGCATGATGCGCTCGGAGTACCACTCCGGGAACAACGTCGATTTGAAGATGAGGGAGTTGGAGGTGATGAGGCGTTTGAAGCGTGCAGACCAGCCGTTTCCGTCTACCTGTGAGCGGAGTGAACAACGGGCGTTAATGATTTGTTAGAAACGCCACTCACATCCGCAATAAACTTATACCCCCAACTATCCCCCCACTCCTGAAACTTCCTCCACTCAAAAATATGCTCTAGGCGCTCACAAACCTCCTTCTTACACTGAATCGGCTTCCCCGCAAACGCCACATCCAAATACGCCGCGTTAATCGTCGCCCGCTTCACAGTCTCCCCGTGCCCAACGGGCTTATTTTCCCCCTTCGGCAGCAACACCCGCACCTCGCCACCCCTCCTCGTGCCCAATTCCACGAGGCGCACCCGCTGCGACGAATTCCAATCCAACCCATCCTCGAAAAGATGCCCCGTGTTGGACCCCCGCCAGAGCAGCCTTTCATCCCATTTGTCGCCCCACACGACATCGTTTTTTATGACAGGCGTAAACTGCTCCGGCGCCACAGCAAGCAAATCCGAATTCAGCGGGCTCACGCAAATAGCGAACGTCGGGCTTAGATGATGCGCGGGGCTCGGCCCGAACTGATGCGGATAATGATACTGCGAGAGGAAGCCGTTATAGATGAGGTGCGTGGGGTGGTAGCACGGCGACATGGCGAGACGATGATTGTAGATGAAGGTCTTTTGCGCGGCGGAGGTTTGGTCCTTTCCGGAGGGGTCGGCGAGGGACGAGTGCGGGTTGTAAGGCGAGGGGTAGTTGGGGTCGTTTAGTGCGCCTGGGGGAGGGAACTTGTAGGAGTGGATGGGCGATGTTGGGGGACAGGCGGCGGCCCAGCCGACGGTTGAATCGGATTCAGCGACCTTTCGAACGTCGATGTCTGCAAAGAGCATTAGCATAACGCACAAGATAAAGAAAGACATAGGCACGCACACTCGCCAAGATCCGCCGCCCTCTCCGCCGCCTCCCTCAACGTCCAACTAATAAACTGCGCCGGCCCATCATGCATCGTGTACGTCGCCCGAAAGGCAGGCAACCACTCTCCCACGTCCTCCAGGATATTCAGCTGGTCCAAAACGCGCTGCATGCCACTAGGGTTTCCGTTCATCGTGTCGTTCAGCAGCTCGACCGAGTCCGAGTCCGCGGACTTGCCGATTGTGAACGTGTCGGGGTGCGACTCCCAGTTGCGCTGTGCCTCCTGGAGGAGCTTGGGTGCGACGCCCCAGAAGGGCTGCAGCCGCTTGTGGATGCTGTCGTATTCATCGATGAGCTGTACCTTGTGGAAGTCGGCGTAGTCGAGCCTGTAACCCTCATCGTCAGCGGAGTTCCAAAGGAAAAAGAGCGTAAGATGAACGTGGACGAACCAGACATCGAAATGCTTCGGCGGTGCGCGTTTGTAGCGTCTGCGGTACTCCTTCACAGCGTCCTTAAGCGTCTTGCTCTGCCTGTCCACCTTGCGCTTCCACAGGTCCTCGCTTCTCTTGATGAGCTCGTAGATCGGGTGCTTGCCCTTTGGGTTTACAGCGAGGAGCCCATCCGGGCGAAACACGTGCTGCGCGCCGCTGAACTTGGGCTTTGCTGGGATGGATGCGATAGGACGTTCTTCATGGGCAGGCTCGGGGGTGTTGTCTGGGAGGTAGTCGGTGAGGGAATGTTCGCGCGGCCAGAGGAGGATGGTGAGGACGACGCAGGTAGCGACGGACCAGGTGAGGACTTTGCTGAGAATGCGGGGTGGTGGAAAGCGCATAAGGGGTTTTCGCCATCGCATGAGGGCCAGCTGCAAAACGACCAACCTAGGCACCAACTGGAACACATCGCGAGAGCCGAGGGCTGATGCGTGACCGGAATGTGACGCCAAGTGTTACCGCCGGCGTTCCGAGTCGCTTTTTCCGCAACTTCTTCTTCACATCTTTCTCCCGTGCAGCCTCAGGCTCTGCCGTGTCGCGATCCCCTTCAGCGTGTTGAGCAAGTGCGGGACTCCTGAGCTGGAGTGAGACGCCGGCTCACCGACCCTATCTCGGTTCCGCATTCGTGCCTAGCGGCGCCTCCGTGCGTTATCATTTTCACCCGTGCGCACTCTATACATACCCATCCAGTGCACGATGTTCTATATCAATACTCCTATCGCCACTACATACATCCGCCTCCACGTGTCTAGAGTCCGTATTGTTTCTCCTTTTCCCTCGCCTGCTGGATGATCCTGGTTGCTTTGAACGTCCCTCAGCCCTGGCCCCAATGTAAATCTCGACATCGCTTAGGGCGCATAGCACCTCGTGATCCATGTTTGCCTCCTGCCGTCCTCTTTTAAATTGTGCAGCCTTTCGAAGCTATACCTAATGAGTGATTTGCCGTTGTATGAATTGCAATTCAACGAGCTTTGATTTCATTTTTTTTAATTGTGCGACGACTTTCCTCTATGTATACAAAACAGTCTTATAGCTTCCTCAACAAGGGTGAATATACCCCTTGTGGAGAGTAATATAAACTTCGGCCTTTGTCTTGGTAGAGGATATGGATGTCCTCTAACGTCTTTTCCTTCGCTCAGATACACCGTGTTATTCCTCCAACTGAACTGCCGAACCCATTGTTTTACTGCTAGCTCATTAATGATTTATCTACCTCCCCGATCATTTATTTAAGCCTCTCTCCAATGATTCCTTCACGCAATTACACCCCTACAATAACTTTGCTATACCTCATCGTGACTTATTACGGAGAACTCCTTTCGTAAACCTACTGGGGTATTATCTTTTGCCTTATGTCGGGGTGTTTGCGGAAATCCTGGCTAATAAACCCGCCTTTGCGACATGATTCTGATGTTCTCAAATTGAATGTCCATCCCGCGCTGCTTTCAAGCCCCTGGAACTCTCGCTCATACGAATTTAAATTCTGCAGCAGTTCCAAAGAACGTGCGGGCACAGGTCCCAGAAAGCAGCCTGGGATGACCCTCGTTCGTTCATTTCTTTGCTCCGCTCTAACCATATAACTCCTTTAACAGTCTCCCCTGCTCGAGCACCTATTTGAATCGATTATGATATCGGTGGCAAAGAGCGGCTCGTGGCGGTGCCACTGTCAAAGGATATCTGCGTATGCCCCACCCACCGTGTAATTTAACTTTTCAACACTTATGTCTTTTAGCCTCAGCCTGAAATATCCACGCGTGATATGGTATTTTCCGTCCCCGTTGACTTCCGTATCATCTCAGGACTTTGCGCTCCAAAAATCTCCATCATAAGGCTACGATTTTCCTCTACATCGTGACGCCTGGACCGGTCTATAACCTCTTCAACGAGTGAATATACTCGGTCTATAATCGATTAACGCCGCAGAGGATATGGATGCCAGCAAATTCCATCAAGTATTTTCGTTCCCATCGAATCTGAATGGTTGCAGCGCTTCTTTGACCGCTACTAATAGTTCTCTCTCATTATCCATTTATCTACATCTCCGAGGCTTTCTTATTTATTTATCCCCTCTCAATTCCGTCCTCCAAGGCTTCAACAATCCCCTCGCGCAATTACACGCCCCACAATTCGAATCGTAATCCTTACGAGGGTAGCGTGAAAAGCCGTATGCCGATTGTAGGGCGTGTTATGAATTCTCCGGGTCGTACCTCTGCTTTTGTTTCTCCACGTCCACAGCTTGCTTCTGATTTACTCTCGAGCTGCAATGCTCCCATCCCACGCCGTTTTCAAGCCCCTTGGAACTCTCGTTCATCCGATTTTAAGTCGTTGGGCGGTTCCAATTGCATAAAGGTCATCAACGCGTGGGATGCCCTCACTCATTGCTTTGTGCCGTTCTAACTATCTATTTTCCTTTACACGGTTGGCCCTCTCACTCACCTCTTTGTCCTGATCCTAAGCTTATTAAGATATTTGCAAAGAGAGAGGGAACTCCTTTTGCCGTTAAAGGATCATATTTGAGTATGCCTGCCGGCCCACTGTGTAATTTAACTCTTAAACACTTCTGTTTCGTATCACAGGCCGCAGCTTTCTCGATATTTTCCGTGCTGTTCACCTCTGTATTATATCTGTTTCAATTACCTCCCCTACCAAAATTCTCAACCACCGGCATATGTAAGACTAGCGGCACCTTTCCTCTACACATCCGAGCCAGTCTCATAGCTTCTTCAAGACGTGTTTTAACCATAATCCTTTTGAAGATGAGCAGAATTTGAGGCATTCGGGATGTACTAGAGGATATCGGTGTCCTCCAAGCGTATACCCTCGTCTTTTTTTCTCCGCTCGAATACATACCGTGATTTTCATCGACTGGACTCTCGTGCACACTTCTTTCACCGCTAACTCTGGGTCATCATCAATTTATCCACCTGCCCAATTATTTGCTGTGTATTTAATCCTTGCTTACGTCCCCTCTCTATTCCTTCTGTTACACACCCAACAACTTCGCTAACACCTCATTGGGGCTTATTATGGAGAACCCACTTCATAAACCTTCCTGCGGTGTTTGGCGCTTCTGGCGAGGTGTGTTTCGGAATCTATGATGTTGTTTCTGCATGAGGACTGTTCACCACACGCCGCTATCATGCTCCTCGGAAGTCTTGTTCATACGAGCCTAATTCGTATGGCAATTCCAAGGTATCAAACCAGATTGAGTGGGCGTGGGGTGACCTTCATTCTTTCTTCTGTGGCGTTATAACCATGTAATCTCATTTACACCGTTGGCCACGCCACTCCCATCTTTGTCGCAGTCTCCACTATAAACTAGCAAAGCAAGTGTCAGCTGCCTCGCCCCTTAAAGGATATGCATAAGACCCGTCGATATAGCTTTCTCTCCTCAAAGTTTCTGTCTTTTAGCCTGAGCTTGAGATGGCTATGGGTTTTTGCTATTTTTCCTTATTATCTCTGTGTTATCTTCTGTCCCAAAATTTCATCGTAAGGCAAAAAGTTTCCTCTACATCCCCGAAACAGTCTCTGAACCTTAAATGAGCATGAATAGTAATATAATCCCGGTGGAGAAAATACATTTATCTGTTTCCACAGATTGTAGAGGATATAGATGCCTCTAAGAGAATTCCATCATGTCTTTTCCTTCACCAAGATAAACACCATAATTTCTTCATCGAACCGAACTGTGCATACTATTTTACCTCCCAACTCTCTGGTATTTATCTACCTGTCTGCTCATTTATTAACTCCTCTCCTAGTTTCACCTCTAACAACCCCTTCCGTAATTATAATATATACACCCACTACCCACTTCGCCACACCTCATTATACCCTATTGCCAAGAGAACTCTCTTCGTAAACCTTCCTGTGGTGGTGTTGAAACGTAGAGGCATAGTAGGGGGTTTATGCAATTTATGGCGTGCAACCCTGCCATTATGGCTGTACGACGTGCTTTTGCTCTTATTCCTTAAACTGTATGTCCATCCCACGCCGATTTCAAGCTGACTGCTGCTATGTATTCTGAGCACATGGGAGGTAATCTCGGTTGTTGTTGCTTACAATATTCGTTTCACTGCAGTTGATTGTTTTCAGTGACCCTACAGTTCCCTAAGCAATCGAAAATCGCTGATCTGCACATCCTGGGCTTCTACTATCCCATTCTTGAGTTTCTCAAGTCCCTTTGGTCTTCAGAATTTAACCTCGTCTCGGAGCGAACCTACATTACCCCTCCTGGTGCTGAAATATTCTGTTCGAACACTGTAACAACATATACATATGTGGATGTGCACAGGCTACGGTACAGTGCCGGAAGACATTCCAGAGGACAAAAATACTGCTATGCCTACGTCAATGACCGCCGGCCTGTTTTTATTGGCTCCATCTTCCGGATACAACATGAAAGAGCTGGAAACGATGTGAGGGAAATTACCTGCGCTGTCGTTAGACCCTTTTTAGAGGCAGCTGAACCTCCGGCATTTCCTTGGGACACTTGGTGCGCTGCAATTACATCTAATAATCTTATTGTTGACAATATATAGGCTCAGTGATCTTGGGATTCAAGCATGGGTAGCCGATTACTTAGATGAACCAGCTGTTATTAATGCTCTCGGATTCTCGGGACATTTGGCTCTCTGCTCGATGCCTTGTCAAGAAGAGAACTGGTGGTTAACCATACCACACGACCATGTGAGTCCTATTCTTCACATGTCAATCTCGTATAGATTAGTGGTTGATTACCCTGTTCCCTATTTAGTTTGGACCTGAACCAGAGGGCGCTGAAGATCTCTTAGATGATATATGATCCATCACTCAGGTTCGTCTTGAAGAGTCACTCCCAATGAACTGATATATCACTTCTGGTCTCACACAGAGGCATTGCGTATCAATCGTAGTTCAGTGTATAAGCATATGTGTAAGCCATCAAATATTCATTGGATTGATCTTTATTCACCATATTTTATAGTACTAGTTGAATCTGTAATAACTAGAGAAGTTACCAGTCTTATTCTTATAAATACATATCTAATTCCTTTAGCTGACCTAACGGAGAAGGACTCAGATCAGAGTGGAGACCACAGTAAGTCGAAGATACTCACAAATATTAATTTAGCTTGCATGCCCTTGAAGAGCTGGACCTATTTGCTCTTGCTCAGTTCATTCACCAGCTGCCCCATCGTCTTCCATATCCCCTTCATCATCACCGTCATTCACTTGTTCCGCTGCTGCCAAATCTGCTTGATATGTCCTAGTCAGTATAATCCCCTCATCCTGTTTGGTTGTCCACTCCTCGTCAAGATGTTCCTTCCTGATACGGCTTGCGTTTTTGCTGACTTTGGGGAGTGGCCTTTCTACACGGTCACCAATAATCCAATCCTGGTACTTTGCACCCTTCACTTTCGAGTCCTCCTTCTCTCTCCATGCCTTACGACGAACAACATCCAGCTTCTCATACAGTTCCTGAAGCTACAACAAGATAGCAACAGATTAGAAGTTTCCCAAAAATAGATGGACTACTACTCACAAATGGAGCACGGTACAATGGTGCATGCAATATAAATGGCTTGTCAGTTTGAACCACACGGGCAGCCTGACTCTCATCTCCACTCTTTACTTCTTCATACTGTGACTCTTCACTGCTTTGATACTTGTTCACAAAAAGTCCAATTGAAACTTCTGTCTTGGGGCTCTGGGACCTGGTCACGGACTTCGCTGCGTTCAGCAGCCTTCTGCAACAGACAACAAATGTAAGCAATAAATGATTTCATCATTTGTTTACTTACCCGTGCCTTTCTTCCATTTCGTCTCTTCACTTGAGCACTCTTCTCCTTCTCCCCAGTACCATTATGTTGGATTATATATTTTGTCCTGCCATTCTTGAACACCATTTGAAGTTGATCCTTGATACAATCAAATGACGTGGCTTCCAATTCATCTGCAGTAAGTTGTCCTCTTACAAGCTTCATTCCACGTTCCTTGATAATCTTCACTACTTCTTCATGTCATTCTGATTGCTCTGTAAAGGTCTTTCGTAAGTTTGGTACAAATATTTTGTGGTCAGGATTTTTTGAATTCGGATCAGATACCCAATAGCCTCGAATCTGGGGTTCAGGAAGGGATCCACCCTGAGGATCAATGCCCATTAACTTGTAAAAGACCAAGCAAACGAAACTCTGGGGCGATGATATTCAGAATGTAAAGCTATAATCTGACAGATATTTAGAACTCACATTCAAGGGTGTGTCTCTCTTATTCTCGCCTTTCTGAGCTTTGACACCTCTTGCCTTAGTCTGATTTCGACCTTCAATTTCACCCACAGCTACGCCACCTCTACATTCATTCACATGCTGTCGGAACTCTTCACGTAAGGCTTGAATTTCAGATTGGTATGTGGTTAAGTCTTGGTCCATTTGTTTCATTGATGCAATTAGCGAATTGAATTGATTGGTATGGACCTCAAGTTCATCATCAATTCCTTCCATGCGGATGTCCAACCTCTCGACCTGCTCAGCCAGCTCAGGATGCTTTTCGTTATCGAGGGTATTGAGGGTCTGTTTTATAGCATTGACAGTCACTTTCAGGTCCATCACCGAATCAGTGAGTTGTTTTGTGGCTGCTGATGGAAGTCGCGAAGTTGAGCTCAAGCTTGTCATAGGGATACGTGTTGAACCTTGGGGCAATTCTGAAGCAATAAAAGATGATGGTGTATTAAAATTAGGTTGACAGGGTCATTTTAGCGGAGGTGGGACAGCACGACGCGTTTGGTGAGCTACCACATCCTTCATCGTTGGCGTCCTGTTCATGATCCTCAGGTTCAACACTAGATCTAGATAATCCGCGTTTCCTCGAGCGTGTAGTTGCTGGTATACATTTCTCAGTAATGGCTGTCCTCATGATTGGAGACTGGTAGACAGAGGCAAGTAACGAGACATGTCCAAAGAACCTGGCGCTCACAGTTACGTCACGCGTATTAGGTCCCGCGAATTCGAAGCCAATGCTGCGCGGTTTATACACCAGATTGAGCTTACATGTATATCTGAGGCACAGAAAGTGCTGGTACCGTGATTGAGAGATGGATTTGACGGCCCTGTTCTATCTATATTGCAAAAGGTTCCCATTTCACATGGAGTTCACTCGGGGGAGTCTGTAATAACATTGTATATATTCATTACCATTTAATTATCATTTTTCTGATTTTATTTAAGCTGAGAATAAGGTGCTAGGAGCGGCATAATCCCCTGGCTAATTGGGCCATGTAGCTGTATTTCATATTTCGTCGGCAGACAGCTGAATACCAGGTGAACGACGGCCTGATGAACTTTGGTCGGAAATCCGGAAGTCACCGTGGCGTCATCTTGATGACAGGCGGTTGAAAACTGGATGACTTTTAGACTTTCATCCGACCAACTCCGCCACGAAATTTGGACTGAAGCGCGGTGTATACTGCCAACCCACCTCCCGGAACACCATCCACATTATCTTAATGGTCTCACCATTCCATCCTAACGTGTAAGAACAGAAAAGCTGTTTTCGAAGGTATAGGGGGACGCGGCTGAAGGAGATGAGCGGCGAGAGATTTGCAACTTCAGAGCAGAAACCAGTTGAATAAAGATGATAAAAGATGGTATATTAAGCTCTTGAGATGCACAGGGATATAAAGTATCAAGGCGAGTGAAAAAAGACGTGAAGTTAGAAGCCGGTGAAGCCTCGAACATCGCTGGGGCAACGCGCGCGCAGGCAGACGTACGCGGTCACGTGTATACACCCACTTGCGCCCATTGGTCCACGGTCCACAGGTCCACTGTGGACCAGTTCCCAGTAGCACGGACGTTCTCATAGTCATACTGTCCCCTACCACCGGCGCTAAGAGGTGCGCGTGCCAGGTCTCCTGATCTGGCAGATGACCTCACATCCGAGATTTACCTTTTACTCAATTTCGCCTCCGCCGATTCCTTTACACAGATTCATCCCGTATTTCTTCTTGTCCCTTCGATAAAATTGCAGCTTAATTCTGAGGGCTTGAGAAGATAACACAGTAGGTGAAGAGCGCCGCCAGGTGTCTAGAGTCCGTATTGTTTCTCCAGGTTTCTCCTTTCCCCTAGTCTCATCTCGCCTGCTGGATGATCTTGGCTGGTTCAATGCCCCTCAGCCCTGGCCCCAATGTAAATCTCAACATCGCTTAAGAGCGCATAGTACCTCGTGATCCTTCATCTCCCGTGCCTGCCGTCCTCTTCAATAGCTTTAAATTGTGCAGCCTTTCGAAGCTATACATAACGAGTGATTTGCCGTTGGATGAATTGCAATTCAACGTGCCTTGATTTTACTTTTATTTTATTGTGCGACGACTTTCCTCCTCTATACACGGCGGAAAATGTCTGGTGAAGCCGCTGCAGATAGTTGTGGAAATGTATGCGGATAGTTGGAATATCCGCTATGTTGCCGCAGTGCAAGCTCTTCAAGTTGACGCACAGATTCCACAAAGTGTTCGGCCACTTCAAATGGACGCAGAAAATGTGGTTACATGGTATGTACACACTGCGCCCATTTGAAGTTTCCGCAGTGAACAAGGACATTCCATTGTTCCCGGTCTCGAAAATTTCAAATGGAGACAATACATTCATTTATTATAACTCCGCGGATATTTTGCATGAAGTAGATATTGAGACATTACGGAAAGGTTGTGGGCATTTCAACTAGCCGCTTACATTTCCGCAACTTCATGCGTGCGGGCACAGGTCCCAGAAAGTAGCGTGGGATGACCTTCGTTCGTTCCTTTCCTTGAGCCGTTCTAAACGTATGACTCCTTTTACAGTCTCCCCTGCTCGAGCACCTCTTTGAATCGATTATGATATCGGTTGCAAAGAGCGGCTCGTGCAGCGACCGCTGTCAAAGGATATCTGCGTATGCCCCGCCCACTGTGTATTTTAACTCTTCGATACCTACGTTTTTAGCTTCAGCCTGAGACATCTACGCGCGATATGATATTCTCTGTCTCTGTTGACCTCCGTATCATCTCAGGGCTTTCCGTCCCAAAAGCTTCCATCCTAAGGCTACGATTTTCCTCTACATCGTGACACCTGGACCGGTCTATAACCTCTTCAACAAGTGAATATACCCGGTCTATAATCGATTGGCGTCGTAGAGGATACGGATGCCTCCAAATTTCATCATGTATTTTCGCTGATACCCACCCATCGAATCTGAATGGTTGCAGCGCTTCTTTGACTGCTACTATCACATACGCGGAACTGAAACAGTGAGCGGAACTGAAACAACCCCCCTTCCCGCTGTCTAGCACTCGTCGGATGGGTGCTATTGGGTGGAAATAAAAGTTTGCATTTCGATTGTGCATGCCACCCACGGACTTGAGGATATCTGCAATGTAGACCTTGGTAAATGTAAAAGAAAGCCTGCCGAGAGGCTCAAAGCGACATTTTTCTGCCTTTTCTGCCTAATTTTGGGAGGTTGTGTTTTTTCTTTTCAAAATATGTTAAATTTTACAGTACCTGAAGGGTTTAACACCTGGCCGACGAGATGCCGAAGAGGTGTGTCATGCTCCCCATGAGCAGGCCCAAGAGGCCTAACGCGTCTCGAGCGCTTACACGCTAATTTGCGGCCTCGCCGATGTCACATACCGTGACCAGCTGGGCTTCGCTTGTGTTTCAGTTCCCCATCAATTGACCGGAATTGCGCTGGCAAAAGAGCTCACAAGCATTTTCATATGAGCAGTTTATAGTCCCAATCTACATCATATCAAGTACCTACAGACTAGTTTTCTACCTATTTCAGCCACACATTGAGGTGTCGGAGCAGGATCTTTGAGCTTGTTTCAGTTCTGTGTAGGTGATAGTACTAATAGTTCTCTCTCATTATCGATTTATCTACATATCCAATGCTTTCTTATTCATTTAACACCCTCTCAATTTCGCTTTCCAAGGCTGCAACATTCCCCGCACGCCCTACAATCCACTGCACTGACACCTCATCGTGGCGGGAAAACTTGACAAAGAATAGCATTAGTAAACCTTCGGAAGCAAATATGCACATGTATAGTAGCTAGTATTTGGGCGCTTAGTCTCCAAGCGTTTGAACAGGGCGTTCACGATACACCAGAGAATTGTTTGACTTACAGTATTACGTTGCTTAATTCTTTACAAAACTCCCTTTGTAAACCCTACGGGGGTAGCGTGAAAAGCCGTATGCCGATTGTAGGGTGTTTTACGTATGTTCCGGGTCGCACCCCCGCTTTTGTTTCTTCTTCATGGTTGGAAGTTCTGTTTTATGGAGCGAAGAGATGGAAACAGGATTGGAAGGTTGCGACGAAAACATAGTGTGTGGTTAGAAAAAATGCCACGCTGAGATAGTTGATTTTATAGATGTCTTTTTATCATCTATGATCGAAGTACTTTTATTCCTGCGTTGTTCTCGTCATACCTATGCTTGTGCTTCCAAAATTAGAGCAGAGTGTCTAACTCCGTCTACAATTATAGCTGACGCTTCAGTCTACTATTCTCAGGACTATTGCCATCAACGTTTAAACATAGAATCCGATCTTAAAGGACCCTACATATTCCTGGTCTTTCTCCATGGGTATGGAGTGAGACCAAAGGAAGTGGCGGTGAGTGATCGAAAGCGACGAGGACGATTTGCCCAGGAGAGACCTTTAATCGAGGGAGTTTGGGAACCCAGAGTAGTTGAGAAACCTCTTCAACGGGTATCAATGGAGTGCCTACGAGTGTAATTTCCAGTGTTTTGAGGATGGGGAATATTCGTCTGCCAAGCCACGTTCTCAGGCCAGAAAAATCAGAAAAAATCAGGAAAATTCACAAAAAATCCACGAAAATTATCAGACACGGATTGAACACAGATTTACCAAAATGTACAGCTAACATTTATTTCTACGCTCCTTGCTAAGAATTACGCCTCATGGTATGAAAGAAGTGTGATTGTCAAGCTACATTCTCAGCATAGAAAAATCAAAACAAATCAGGAACATTCACAGAAAATCCACAAAAATTATGAGATATGGAACTAACATGGATCTACCAAAATGCATGCCTGACATTTATTTTTATGCTCCTTGCTAAGAATAGTACACCTCATGGCATGAAAGAAGTGTGACTTTCATATAGGAGGCCATGCTCTGAGAAGCTTCTACTTGCTCCTTGTCTCTTACCACCATGTCTAAATCCAATAGTAACAAAACTACCAGTACAAGTTGCGTAAATCCATGTTAGTTCCATATCTCATAATTTTTGTGGATTTTCTGTGAATGTTCCTGATTTGTTTTGATTTTTCTATGCTGAGAATGTAGCTTGACAATCACACTTCCTTCATACCATGAGGCGTAATTCTTAGCAAGGAGCGTAGAAATAAATGTTAGCTGTACATTTTGGTAAATCTGTGTTCAATCCGTGTCTGATAATTTTCGTGGATTTTTTGTGAATTTTCCTGATTTTTTCTGATTTTTCTGGCCTGAGAACGTGGCTTGTGCGCGAGCTAAAGAAACTAAGCGCCGGAATAAGCGCCGGCTGGATGGGCTTGGGCACGCTCACCGTGTCTCGTGTCCTCCAGCCATCGAGGATGATGCTGTGCCCCCATTCTTTTACAGTAACTTCTACCACCTCAGGGGCTGGCTATTGGTGAGGACGCCGGTGGCCGCTTAGAGCGCGCATGGAAGGCAGCGGGCGGTGGCGGGCGGCGATGAGCGGGTGGGGGTGGATGGGAAGTGGTAGAAGTTACTGTAAAAGAATGGGGGCCCCAGCATCATCCTCGATGGCTGGAGGACACGAGACACGGTGAGCGTGCCCAGGCCCATACAGACGGCGCTTAATCCGGCACTCAGTTTCTTTGGCTCGCGCACGCGGTGTCAAGCCACGTTCTCAGGCCAGAAAAATCAAACAAAAATCAGGAAAATTCACAAAAAATCCACGAAAATTATGAGACACGGATTGAACACAAATTTACCAGACTGCACAGCTAACATTTATTTTTACGCTCCTTGCTAAGAATAGTACACCTCATGGTATGAAAGAAGTGTGACTGTCAAGCTACATTCTCAGCATAGAAAAATCGAAACAAATCAGGAAAATTCACAGAAAATCCACAGAAATTATGAGATATGGAACTAACATTGATTTACCAAAATGCACTCCTGACATTTATTTTTATGTTCATTGCTAAGAATAGTACACCTCATGGTGTGAAAGAAGCATGACTTTCATATAGGAAGCCATGCTCTGAGAAGCTTCTACTTGCTCCTTGTCTCTTACCACCATGTCTACTACCAATAGTAACAAAACTACCAGTACAAGTTGTAGGCATGTTCAACCTCCAGAGACTAACCTATGGGGTATGTATTATAAAAGTGGTCACAAGAGAAACTAGACTGATGAGAGCTGTAGATGCAGATACAGACACACCAATTCTGCCTCAAGGTGCTCCAGAGGACAGAGAATCAGTTCAACCAATGAGGGAATTTGGAAACCAAGCAGATGTATGTCCTTACTTGATTAATTTGAGTTTCATTTAATTCTCTTAACAGAAAGGAGCTTGTGCAATTTGCATTGACAGAGGACACATGTGCATTTGTTCCCAATGTCATGCAAGGATCTGCTTTGCAGAGACAGTAACTCAAACTGGTTGTGTGTAAAGTGCAGGAGAAACACCAACATGGACTGGCTTGTGAGTACAATAATATCTTGCTGATAGTTTGTTTATGATTCTAATAAATTATTTGAGTGGGTTGATGGTTGATGGTCAAAAGAACTTCCACATCCTCATTTTGATATAGATACTTGCCCAGTCCTCACCATTATCTTTGCTCTCGGAGACCACTCTTGAGAAGAAAATGAATCCAATTGTCTCTGTAATGCAATCAACACTTGAAGCAATTCCAATTATGTTGGATCCTCACAAGGTCTGATTTCTCATATAATCAACAAAGTTTTAATTTTACCAATATGATTCACTAACTTTTATCATTCAGATCCATACTTGTGTTATTTACATGAATGGAACTAGGACTGATGCCACTACATTGTGTCATATTTCTTCCTTCATAAACAAAGTTATCCAGGATGGTTTAATTGTCAACTTGGTGCTAGACACCCATGCCAATATCAATAAAGGATATGTCTGTGTCAAGCCTGCAGGAGGCAAAAAGAAACTAACTGCAAGTACACTCCATGATGTAAGTACTTAACAATCTGCCTCGCTGAAAACAGATGACTCATCATATCTCACTTTTTTCATAGCGGTTAGAAGGATTCCTTGGCAAGAAAGTGTTGAACACCTTTGCAGATCCTAGATGCACTGTTGTCATCTTGATGTCTATATGTGGTCCTCTGATACTCACCAAAATTACACATTGAGAACGTCACTTTATTATGAAAAAGTGTGTTTTAATATTATTATTCTGACAGAGTCACATAAGACTAATCTGATTTATTTATTTAGGTAAAGCATTGATTATATTATTGGTACTGATTGTGCAAGCCTGGTACCTGCTATAACTGCTACCACTATGGCAAGGGTTTTGCAGCTCATATCTTCATTCAAGCTGTCACCAAAGGATGCAATCGAAGAAGCCTGTGCACAAAGGATGCTGAGAATGTATACCATAATCATCTTTATGACACTTGTTCAGAAGCCAAGTCACAATAATTTTGATGTGGATGATATAATGTTTTCATATGCAGCAGGCACTATCAGAGTCCATGGCTTAACAAACCCAATCTGCATACATTGTGGTTCTAATACCAAGGAAGAACAACACAAAAACAAGTGGTTTTTCAAATGCCTAAATTGCAAGAGCAAAACTGGTACTGTAGAGTGTCCTTTGGATGTTACTGGAGCAGCATGAAGAGATTTAACTGACTGGGTATGGGTTCAGGGCAAGAGACCATCCTGGGATGATTACCCAAACATTTGGGTATTAGACAAAAAGGATACCTCCTAAGAATAAAGGCAAGGAAAGAGAACAACTGGGACTACAGGAATGCTGTGTTTACTCCCCAAAATAGCTGGAAATCCACAGGCTCAGATTAGGGAGTTGGAGAAGATCGGCTATCTCCTTCTCCAGTTATTTTGGGGAGTGAACTTGGCATTCCTGTAGTCCTAGTTATTGCTCTTTCCTTGCATTTATCCTTGGGTGGTACCATTTCATTTTTGTTCAATACCCAAATATTTGTGTAGTTATCCCAGGATGGTCTCTTGCCCTGAACCCACACCCAGTCAGTTAAATCCCTTCAAGCTGCTCCAGTAACATCCAAAGGACACTTTCCAGCACCAGTTTGCTCTTGCAATCTAGGCATTTGAAAAACCACTTGTTTTTGTGTTGTTCTTCCTTGGTATTAGAACCACAATGTATGCAGATTGGGTTTGTTAAGCCATGGACTCTGACAGTGCCTGCTGCATATGAGAACATTATATTGTCCACATCAAACTTATTGTGACCTGGCTTCTGAACAAGTGTCATCAAGATGATTCCGGTATACATTCTCAGCATCCTTTGGGCACAAGCTTCTTCGATTGCATCCTTTGGTGACAGCTTGAATGAAGATATGAGCTGCAAAACTCTTGTCATAGTGGTAGCAGTTATAGCAGGTATCAGGCTTGTACAATCAGTACCAGTAATATAATTAATGTTGTACCTAAATAAATTAATCAGATTGGTCTTATGTGACTCTGTCAGAATAATAATATTAAAACGCACTTCTTCATAATAACATGACATTCTGAATGTGTAGTTTCAGTGAGTATTGAAGGACCACATATAGACATCAAGATGACATTCCTTGAATGGGCTCTTTGGATGCAGGGGTTTATGAAGCACTCATGGGCAGTTAAGTGAATTAAACATGATATCTCAAAATGACAGAGTCCAGAGGATATCATTTCAATTCATGTCAAAAGTAGCTCATACTGCCAAGAAAACACCGCAGGAGAGTTTATGAAGTGGGTTCCTCATAATGCGCCCCAATAAGGTGTTAGCGAAGTTGTTGGGTGTGTAACAGAAGGAATAGAGAAGGGACTTAAGTGAGGCATAAATAAACAGCAAATGATTGGAGAGGTGGATGAATTGATGATGTCCCAGAGCTAGCGGTGAAAGAAGTGTGCACGAGAGTCCAGTCGATGAGAAATCACGGTATATATATATCCCCCGTGCCTGCCGTCCTCTTCAATAGCTTTCAATTGTGCAGCTTTTCGAAGCTATACCTAATGAGTGATTTGCCGTTGCATGAATTGCAACTCAACGAGCTTTGATTTTACCTTTTTAATTCTGCGACAACTTTCCTCTGAATATACAAAACAGTCATATAGCCTCCTCAACAAGGGTGAATATACCGCTTGCGGAAAGTAATATAAAAATTTTGTGTCGATGCAGAGGATGTGGATGTCCTTTAACGTCTGTTCCTTCGCTCAGCTATTCCTTCAACTGAACTGATGAACCCATTATTTTACTGCTAGCTCGCTGTCATTAATGATTTATCTACCTCTCCGATCATTTATTTAAGCCTCTCTCCAATGATTCCTTCACGTAGTCACATCCCTACTGTCACTGCGCTACACCCCATCGTGACCAACTATGGAGAACTCCCTTCGTAGACCTTGTTAGGGTATTTTCTTTGCAATACGTTGAGGTTTTTTACGGAAATCCTGGTTAATAAGCCCGCCTTTGGGACATGCTTCTGATGTTCTCCAACTGCATGTCCATCCCATGCTACTTTCAAGCCCCTAGAACTCTCGTTCATACGAATTTAAATTTTGTGGCAGCTCCAAGGAACGTGCGGGCACAGGTCCCAGAAAGTGGCGTGGGATGACCTTCGTTCGTTTATTTCCCTGCG
Source organism: Sphaerobolus stellatus SS14 (assembly GCA_000827215.1). NCBI lineage: Eukaryota > Fungi > Basidiomycota > Agaricomycetes > Geastrales > Sphaerobolaceae > Sphaerobolus > Sphaerobolus stellatus. Next base: position 404,401 of record KN837177.1, read on the forward strand.
CCGTTTTAACCGTATAACTCCTTTAACAGTCTCCCCTGCTCGAGGACTTCTTTGAATGGATTATGGTATCGGTTGCAAAGAGCGGCTCGTGCAGCGTCGCTGTCAAAAGATATCTGCCTATGCCCCGCCCACTGTGTATTTTTACTCTTCGATACCTACGTTTTTAGCCTCAGCCTGAGACATCTACGCGCAATATGATATTCTCCGCCTCCGTTGACCTCCGTATCATCTCAGGGCTTCCGTCCCAAAACCTCCATCCTATGACTACGATTTTCCTCTACATGGTGACGTCTGGACCAGTCTATAACCTCTTCAACAAGTGAATATACTCGGTTTATAATCGAGTAACGTCGGAGAGGAAATGGATGCCCGCAAATTTCATCATGTATTTTCACTCAGATACCCACCCATCGAATCTCAATGGCTGCAGCGCTTCTTTGACCGCTACTAATAGTTCTATCTCATTATCGATTTATCTACATCTCGGAGGCTTTCTTATTTATTTATCCCTTCTCAATTCCGTCCTCCAAGGCCCCAACAATCCGCTCGCGCAATTACACGCTCCACAGTCCACCGCACTGACACCTCATCGTGGCGAGACACACCCAACAAGTTCACTAACACCTCATTTGGGCTTATTATGGAGAACCCACCTCATAAACCTTCCTGCGGTGTTTAGGGCTTTTGGTGAGGTGTGTATCGGAATTTATGATGTTGTTTCTGCATGAGGACTGTTCACCCCATGCCGCTATCGTGCTCCTCGGAAGTCTTGTTCATAGTACCAGCTTAGTAATTCGTATGGCAATTCCAAAGTATCTAAGCAGATTGAGTGCGCACGGGGTGACCTTCATTCTTTCCTCTGCGGCGTTATAACCATGTAATCTCCTTTACACCGGCCCCGCCACCCCCATCATTGTCGCAGTCTCCATTATAAACTAGCAAAGCGAGTGTCAGCTGCCTCGCCCCTTAAAGGATATGCATAAGCCCCGTCGATGTAGCTTTCCCTCCTCAGTGTTTCAGTCTTTTAGCCTGAGGTTGAGATGGCTATGGGCTTTTTGATATTTTTCCGTATTATCTGTGTTATCTTCTGTCCCAAAATTTCATCGTAAGGCAAAACGTTTTCTCTACATCCCCGAAACAGTTTCTTGACCCTCAATAAGCGCGAATATTAATACATTTATCTGTTTCCACTGGTTGTAAAGGATACAGATGCCTCCAAGAAAATCCCATCATGTCTTTTCCTTCGCAAAGATAAACACCATAATTTCTTCACCGAACCGAACTGTGCACATTATTTTACCTCCCAACTCTCTGGTACTTATCTACCTGTCTGCTCATTTATTAACTCCTCTCTTAGTTTCACCTCTAACAATCCCTCCCGCAATTATAATATATACACCTACGACCCACTTCGCCATACCTCATTATGCGCTATTACCGAGAGGACATTCTTCCTAAATCTTACTGTGGTGAGATTGAGACGTAGGCGCAAAGCAAGGGGTTTTGTGCAATTTATGGTGTGGAACCCTACTATTATGGCTGTACGATTACTGTATGCCCATTCCACGCCGAAATCAAGCTCTTTGGAACTCACCTTCGTATGATTTTAAATCATGTGGCAGTTCCAAAGTATTTCGGGGAGTTGTGTGGGCGTGGGATGCAATTTATTTGTTTCCTTATAGCACTGTAACTACGTAAATTCTTTGACGCGGTTGGCTACCCACTCGCCTCTTTGTCTTACGGCTAAGCTCATTCTAATCCCTATGTAATCCTCACCCTTCAAGCTTTAATGTGTCTTCTAGCCTCAGCTTGAGATCATGATGGCTTCGAGCTTTGTGAAATTTTCTGGCCCAGTTCACATCTCTATCATCTCTGAGTTTAATTACTCTCTATCCCAAAATCTCCTTCATAAGGCTAAACCTTCCTCTACCTCTCTAGACGAGTCTCTTAACCTTCAATAATACCCTAATGTCTGCGGAGATTAATATTATTTCAGTTTTTTCCACTAGGGTTGTAGAGGATACGGATGCCATCGAAGTCATTCTGTCTTTTCCTTCGCTTAGATACACTGTGCCATAACCTATTGATCAACCGAACTATCGCGCACATTCTTTCTCGGCAGCTCGCATTTAATATCGATTTTATTTACCTCTCCAATTGTTTTAAACGCTTCCCCTGATTCCTCCTCAAACAATTCTTTTCCGGAGTTATACACCTTCATTGGGACGTGCATAGTATGAAGAACACTTCATTTGTACCTCTTACTGTGGTTCCTACTGTTGAGCAAGTGGAGTGTATTAGAAAATGCGTGGTTAGCAACCTTGTTTCTGTTTCCGCACAATGAGCCGTTTTGGATCTTATTCTTGAACCGTATTTCCATCCCCCATCGTGTTCAAGCCCTTGGAATCCTCGTTCCTACAAGTTTGGATTGTGTGGCAGTTCCAAGAGTTAAATGCCGGTGTGTGATGACCTTGCTTGTTTCCTTGTGATAAAGCTGCAACCATGGTATTTCCTTTGCTAAACCCAATAATGTCCCCGCACTTACAATTATGGTAGCGCATAATGAATTACGGTCTCAGGTGGTAGACGCGCTTGTCGTGAGCTATTAGTCATTTGTTTCCGCCGCGATGCGTTTCTGGTTCCGCCAACGTGACATAACGGTTACGGGACTATCCACTTCTGGTCCCACGACCATGTACATCTCGGCTCTACTTTGGATTGCGGCACAACCACTGCACGGAATGGAACAAAAGAAGGCTCTTTTTAAAGCTATCGATACGTAGAATCCGGGAAAAATAGAATGGATGAAGAATATACATTCTGGTAGATGTTATTAGTGATTTATGTATGCATAGCATGTTACCTTAATTCTATGGTCTTACTGCTTGAGAGTAGTCTCGTTCGAGGGAGTTAGAAGAGCTAGCAGCGCTATAGTTGTTATAATCGCTATAATAGCAACTATAGCATTTGCCAACTTTACTGATGTCCCACTGCTCTATAATTCATTGCCATCCTATATTGGGCCAAGGACTTGTTCTAAGAAGTAAAAACAACAGTCACAAGAGACACCCATTCTTTTCGGCCGTGTGAAATGCTTTAGTGAAATTGCTGTTTTAGTCTGAGAGAAAATCTAATGAGATTTAGGAATTTTCTGCTGACAGAAATGCTGGAGGAAAGTTAGATTTTATAAATATTGAAATGATAAACAAACTTATAAATTATACAAGAAATAAATCCTATCCAGAATCCATATCTTTTCATTTTGACTTAGAAAAAATCCAAATTTTGGCTATCCAGAAGTTGAGACTAAATATGGATTTTAGAGAATGCTTTTATGGTAAACAAAAGTCAGATTTTTGCTTGGTCAAAAGTCTTTGCTAAAATTCGATTATAAATTTGTTTATCATTTTGACACTTATAAAATCTAACTTTCCTCCAACATTTCTGTCAACACAAAATTCCTAAATCTCATTAGATGAAATTCTGAAATGTGGACACCAGTTATGTCTTTCAGTGACAAGTGTAAATTGTGATCACTTTCGGATTTTAGCAAAGACTTCTGACCAAGCTAAAATCTGACTTTCATTTACCATAAAAGCATTCTCTAAAATCCATATTTAGTTTTGACTTCTGGATAGTCAAAATTTGGGTTTTCTCTAAGTCAAAATGAAAAGATATGGATTCTGGATAGGATTTATTTTTTGTATAAATTATAAATCTGTTTATTATTTCAACACTTATAAAATCTAACTTTCTGCCAGCATTTCTGTTGGCATGAAATTCCTAAATCTCATTAGATTTTCTCTCAGACTAAAATAGCAATTTTGCTAAAGCATTTCACACAGTTGAAAAGAATGGGCGTCTCTTGTGAGTGATTCAATCTATATAGATGTATATAGCTCAATAATTCTTGCAGGATGAACATTGAGGAAGTTCTTTATAAGTTGGCGCCGGGTGTATCAAGTTGAATGGTCATATATGGCTCAGCCATATCCTACAGCATGTGGATGCGAAGGGGATTCAAATCTAAGGTATTGACAAGCTAAGTTTATTCTAAAAGTGTTAAAAAATGTATAGGCAAAGGATTGGATGAGTGCATGCTGATTTGAGGCTCACAGATGGGGACATGGGCTAGATGGAAGATTAAATAGATATTAGGGTCATCCGATCCCTAATTACATTATTTAAACAATTTAATGTGTATTAGAATACTAATCTACAGCAGTGAACAAGGTATTAAAACCTCTGAGAGGTAAGATATATAGAAAGTTGCATTAGTGCATAATTAATACATTCCTGTCTTACACGTGAACTTCTGGACTTTTGCTCCATTTTTACCGTAATTTCCTAGATAATAGCTTTAAAATGAGCTTCGGTTGAAGCAATTTGGTGCGGTAGAAGACTAGTAATCCAAAGTGGAGACCAGTTGCGAAGTAACAGGACCATTTGCTATGTGACGTGACCGTATATGAACCCGCGGTGACCGTTATATAATGTCGTGGGACAAAGTAGGGTCATGCATTTCCTTTATACAGATTGACTCTCCTGATAACCTCTTTGTCGCAATTTTGGATCAAGCATGATTGGGAATGATGTCAGTAAAGGATCTTTATATGCTCTGTCCGTGTACTTGTAGTATTCCGTTCAAAGCCTCCTTCTCTTAGTCGCAGCTTGGGATGACTCCAAGCTTTCCGATATTGTCCGTGTCCATTCCGCCAAAACCTCCGTTCTTGCTTTGGGGTACATTCTGTCCAAATAACCTTACGAATGGGCTGCATATTTTTCTCTTTTGCCTCTAACAGTTCCCTTACAAACCTGCGGCTCCGCCCTTCCTGTCAATAGAATTGTACTATATTTGTGATCCATCGTTGAATAAGTTGTAAAATTCAGATATGGTGGGTAAACAGGCTGAATCACTGAACTTCTCACCCATACTTTCGTTTGATACGTTCCATCCTTGTTCGCCTTGATGTTATCCTTGGGATTCCTTCTGTCGCTGCATCAACAAAGTGTGCAAAGTGTATATAGCACTAGGTAGCCTCCCCATGAGACTAGAACACATTTGAGGCATGGGGAGTTTTGCCTGCTTCCACGGATAGTGGAAGCGGGATTCCTGCACATGGCAAGAGACATAGATCCAGGCTGCATCCAGAGTGAGAAGCGTGGCAGGTTATAACCATGCCGCCACTCCCTGCATCAGCGCGGTACATATTACTATAAAGATAGTGTACCATAAGCGCCTTAAGCGCTTCGCGCACTTTAATTTGATATGCTCTCTCTCTCCCTACTCCGCCTACAGGAGACGTCCGTGGTAGGTAAGCCCCACGTCGCTTTCAAGCCCCTAGAACTCTCGCTCATACGGATTTAAATTCCCTGATAGCTCCAAGGAACGTGGTCCCAGAAAATAGCGTGGGATGACTCTCGTCCGTTCCTTTCTTTGCGCCGTTCTAACTATATAGCTCCTTTAATAGTCTCCCCTGCTCGAGCACCTCTTTGAATCAATTATGATATCGGTTGCAAAGAGCGGCTCGTGGACATGAGCTCGTTAAAAGATATCTAAGTATGCCCCGCCCACTGTAAATTAACCTTTCGATACCTACGTTTTTTAGCCTCAACCTGAGATGCAAAACCTAACAATTACCCACATGTATATACTTCCGGTCCCAAGGCGCCTACTTTTTGTCCCAGACCCTTGTTGGGCTGTCCCAACTTTCAGCTGACAAACAATGACTGGACCAAATTTTAAAAGGTATGGCTTTTTCAAATATTTCCACTCAGGAGAGTATTGGAAAATTGAACATAGGATCATATGTGTAGTCATTCAAGATATATAGGTACCTTTCTTTGTAGAAATCATCTTTTATATTGAAATACACCAACTAAACATCTTTTTGGGGTGATTCTCATTGTGATAAGCATTTATTTCACTCATTATAAATGCTCGAGATCATATTCACATGAAAAAAATCTGACCTTCCAAGTCCTAGAAGTTGATAGAGGGGATTTTTTATCCATCACATAGTTAAATCACACATTAAATACAACTTCCAATGCATCTCATAAACATGTAATATCAAAGTATAAGTACTTATTATGCCCCATGAGACTGTTTGGAGTTCTGATAGTTAACACTTAGCACTGGCAGCCGGTGAATCACACTGTTCACCTCCTTTGTTTTGATCATATAAATACAATAGCACTATTATATTTAGTATCTACCTTCTGAATATGATTTATTACGGTATTATGTATATAAAAGGAAAAATTAAAAGGGTCCTAGATAGCGACATATAATAGAAATATGAAGAAAATATGTTCTCTCCTCCAAAATCACCCAAAAATGTCAAAGATCATGGTTTTATGCAGCATACTGTGTATCTGTAACTGAGTTGATAATTTTCCTGAAGTCTAATTGATTATAGCTTTTGATTAAGCCCCCCTTTCCCCGGATATGTGCAATGGTTCGGTCTTAGCGTAAACTTGGGACAGAAAGCCTTCAGGCTTGGGACCGATCAAGTCCAGTGCTGGGACATAAATAGCACGGCCTAGGACAGAAAGGTCACGGCCTAGGACAGTATTACGTCATGCACCTGAGACATCTACGCGCGATATGATATTCTCCGTCCCCGTTGACCTCCTTATCTACGATACTTACGTTTCTTTAGCCTCAGTCTGAGATATCTCCGCGCGATATTTTCCGTCCCTGTTGACCTCCATATTATCTCAGGGCTTTCCGCTCCAAAATTTTCCCCATAAGGCTACGATTTTCTTCTACATCATGACGCCTGGACCGGGCTATAACCTCTTCAACAATTGAATATACCCGATCTATAATCGATTGGCGATATAGAGGATATGGATACCCGCAAATTCCATCATGTATTTTCGGTCAGATCCCACCTATCGAATCTCAATGGTTCCAGCACTTCATTGGCAGCTACTAATAGTTCATTTTCGATTTATCTACCTCTCCGATGCTTCCTTCTTTATTCAACACCCTCTCAATTCCGTCCTCCAAAGCTCCAACAGTCCCCTCACACAATTACAAACCCCACAACCCACTGCACTGACACCTCATCGTGGCGCGAGAACCCGATTCGTAATCCTTACGGGGATAGCGTAAAAAGCCGTATGCCGATTGTAGGGCGTGTTGTGAATTTTTCGGGTCGTACCCGCTTTTGTTTCTCCACCCCAGCAACTTGCTCTTGATATTATTCTCGAGCTGCAGTGTGCCCATCCCACGCCGTTTTTAAGCCCCTTGAAACCCCCGAGTCCACAAATTTTAAATTGTATCACAGTTCCAAGGTCATGTGAGCACATTGAGTGGCGCGGGATGCCCTGCATTCTTTTTTTTTTGGTGCCAGGCTTGTACCAGTATATCTCCTTTACACGCTTGGCCACGACACTCAGCACTTTGTCGCAATCTTCATTATACACTTGCTAAGCGAGTGTCAACTGCCTCGCCCCTTAAAGCATATGTATAAGCCCACTGAAATAGTTCCCCCCCCTCAATGTTTCTGTCTGTTAGCCTGAGCTTGAGATGGCTATGAGTTTTTGATATTTTACGTTCGTATTATCTCTTCTGTTACCTTCTGTCCCAAAAATTTATCGTAGGGCAAAAGCTTTCCCCTACATCCTCCAATCAGTCTCTTAACCTTAAATGAGCATGAATATTAATATAATGCCGGTGGAGAAAATAAATTTATCTGTTTCCACAGGTTGTAGAGGGTACATATGCCTCTAAGAATATTCCATCCGAGTCATGTATTTCCTTCACCAAGATAAGCACCATAATTTCTTCATCGAACCGATCTGTCATGCACACTATTTTACCTCCCAACTCCCTGGTATATAAATCACATCTTCGATTGGCGTCGTAGAGGATATATGAAAGCCCGTCGTCTATAGGGCTCACTGAGCGATCACACAACTTGACAGGACAATTGTGTATACTGTTGGAATTTCAAGTAGTATGCGCAGCGTTGAGTTGCTGTATAGACGGAAGCACCCTTATTCATCAAACTTACAAAAGCTCTTAGGTAAAAAAAAGGTAAAGAAATAGGAGAGAGAAGGGAAATAAAGAAGAAATAGAAAGATTCATAATATTTTTCTTTTTTATTGTGAGCGCCTGACCAGGCCTGACAATGCCTAGTGAGCCTGACAAGGCCTGGCGAGCCTGGCGAGCCTGGCCAACCTGGCCAACCTGGCCAACCAGCCGGAAGCTTTAAACTATGTCAGGCTGACCAACTTAAACCCTACCTGACGACCTGGCCAGGCCTGACACTGCCTGATATGCCACTTTCGATTCTTGCGACAGTATTTTAGAGCGCTTTTCTCTCGTAAAATTTTAAGGCTTTTTGCCCTCATCATATACCTGCAGTTACAACATATACGTCTAGGAACGAGGATGGTCTACATTTACTAGGTACCGGTTACAGGTTCGGTGCTTATGTAAGTAGTCCATTCGTAATATAAAGAAAGGTGAGAACAATATAATGGTTAGCATGGAATACTGGTTGACCAGGATTAGAATATCAATGCCAGTAAATTCCATCAGGTATTTTCGCTCAGATACCCACCCATCGGATTTGAATGGTTGCAGAACTTCTTTGACCGCTACTACTAGTTCACTCTCATTATCGATTTATCTACATCTCCGATGCTTTCTTATTTATTTAATACCCTCTGGATTCCGCCCTCCAAGGCTCCAACACCCCCCTCACGCAATTACACGCCCCACAATCCACTGGACTGACACCTCATCGTGGCGAGAGAACTCGATTTATAAACCTTGCGGGGGTAGCGTGAACTTCCGTATGCCGGTTGTAGGGTGTTTTACGCACGTTCCGGGTCGCACCCTCGCTTTTCTTTTTCCACCCCAACAGCTTGCTTCTGATTATTCTCAAACTGCAGTGTGTCCCTCCCACGCCGTTTCGAGTCTCTTGGAACTCTCATTCATGCGATTTTAAGTCGTTTGGCGGTTCCAAGGTCACCGAGGCCGTCATTATCAACGCGTGGGATGACCTCAGTCATTGCTTTGCGCCGTTCTAACCATATATTTTCCTTTACACGGTTGGCCACCCACTCACTTCTTTGTCCTCATCCTAAGCTCATTAAGATACTTGCAAAGAGAGAGGGAACTCCTTTTGCCGTTAAAGGATCATCTTCGAGTATGCCTGCCGGCTCACTGTGTAATTTAACTCCTAAGCACTTCTGTCTCGTAGCCCAGGCTGCAGCTTTCTCCACTTTTCTCGCGCTGTTCACCTCTATATTATATCTGCTTTCAATTACTTTCCGTCCCAAAATTCTCTACCACCGGCATATGTAAGGTTAGCGGCACCTTTCCTCTACACATCCGAGCCAGCTTCTCGTAACTTCTTCAAGACATGTTTTAACTATACTCCTTTTGTAGATGAGCAGAATTTGAGGCATTCAGGATGTACTAGAGGATATCGGTGCCCTCGAAGGGTATACCCTCATTTCTTTTCCTTCGCTCGAATACATACCGTGATTTTTCATCGACTGGACTCTCGTGCACACCTCTTTCACCGCTAACTCTGGGTCATCATCAATCTATCCACCTCTCCAATCATTTGTTATTATTTAATCCCCGCTTACGTCCCCTCTCTATTCCTTCTGTTACACACCCAACAACTTCGCTAACACCTCATTGAGGCTTATTATGGAGAACCCACTTCATAAACCTTCCTGCGGTGTTTAGGGCTTTTGGTGAGGTGTGTTTCGGAATTTATGATGTTGTTTCTGCATGAGGACTGTTCATCCCACGCCGCTATCATGCTCCTCAGAAGTCTTGTTCATACGAGCCTAATTCGTATGGCAATTCCAAGGCATCTAACCAGATTGAGTGCGTGTGGAATGGCGTTCATTCTTTCCTCTGCGGCGTTATAATCATGTAATCCCCCTTACACCATTGACCACGCCATTCCTATCTTTGTTGCAGTCTCCATTATAAACTAGCACAGCGAGTGTCAGCTGCCTCGTCACATAAAGGATATGCATAAGCCCCGTCGATGTAGCTTTCCCTCAATGTTTCTGCCTTTTAGCCTGAGCTGGAGATGGCTGTGAGTTTTTGATATATTACCTCTGCGTTACCTTCTGTCTCAAAATTTCATCATAAGGCAAAACGTTTCTTCTACATCCTCGAATCAGTCTCTTAATCTTAAATGAGCATGAATATTAATATAATCCCGGTGGAGAAAATACATTTATCTGTTTCCACAGATTATAGAGGATATAGATGCCTCTAAGAGAATGCCATCATGTCTTTTCCTTCACCAAGATAAACACCATAATTTCTTCATCGAACCGAACTGTGCATACTATTTTACCTCCCAACTCTCTGGTATTTATCTACCTGTCTGCTCATTTATTAACTCCTCTCCTAGTTTCACCTCTAACAACCCCTTCCGCAATTATAATATATACACCCACTACCCACTTCGCCACACCTCATTATACCCTATTGCCAAGAGAACTCTCTTCGTAAACCTTCCTGTGGTGGTGTTGAAACGTAGAGGCATAGTAGGGGGTTTATGCAATTTATGGCGTGCAACCCTGCCATTATGGCTGTACGACGTGCTTTTGCTCTTATTCCTTAAACTGTATGTCCATCCCACGCCGATTTCAAGCTCCTTGGAATTCTCCTTCGTATGATTTTAAATCATGTGGTAATTCCAAGGTAAGTTGACGGAGTTCTATAAGTGTGGGATGCAGCTATCCATTTCTTTCGGCACCCCACTCACCTCTTTGTCTTGCTCCTAAGCTCATTATAATCTATACGTGTAATCTTCACCCTTTAAGCTTCAATGTGCCTTCTAGCCTCAGCTTGAGATCATGACGGCGTCGAGCTATCTGATATTTTCCGGCTCAGTTTACATCCCTATTATCTCTGGGTTTAATTACCTTCCATCCCAAAATCTCCTTCATAAGGCTAAACCTTTCTCTACCTCCCTAGGTGAGTCTCTTAACCTTCGATATTACTCTAGAATGCCCTCAAAACCAATCCATCATGTCTTTTCCTTCGCTCAGATACACTGCCATAACCTATTGATCAACCGAACTATGGCGCACATTCTTTCTCGGCAGCTTGCGCTTAATATCAATTTTATCTACCTCTCCAAAAGATTTTAAGCCTCCCCTGGTTTCCTCCTCAAAAAACTATTTTTCGCAATTATACACCCAAAGGGTTCACTAACACCTCATTGGGGCGAATATAGCATGAAGAGCACTTGGCTCATAATTCGTACTGTCTTTCTTACTTTCAGCGAGTGGGTATATTAGAAAAGATGTGGTTAGTAACCTTGCTTCTGTTTTCGCACAATGAGCTGCTTTTAATCTTATTCTTGAACTGTATCTCCATCCCCCGCCGTGTTCAAGTCCTATCAGCACTCGGCTCTCGCGATGTGTTCCGGGGTCGACCGTTTTGCAGCTGGCCCTCATGCGATGACGAAAACGCAACCTTAGCAAAATCCTCACCTGGTCCGTTGCTGCCTGCGTCGTCGAGCCTCGGGCTGACGTGTGACCATGATGTGACGCCAAGTGCGCAACCGCCGGCGTTCCGAGTGGCCTTCTTCGCGATTCGACGACCGTCTTGCCTCAGACGATGTGGTGGAGCGATGTCTACATGCGCTGAGAGGAGGTAAAGGAATCGAGAGCTGGAGTAAGATGCCGGCTCGTCGACCCTATCTCGGTTCCGTGTTCGTGCCTCGCGGCGTCTCCGTGCGTTATCATTTCTACTCGTGCACACGCTATACATACCTATCCAGTGCACGATGTTCTATATATTTCTATCCATACTCGTATCGCCATTACTTACATTCTCCGCGCGCGTGCGACGACTTTCCTCTGCATATACAAAACAGTCTTATAGCCTCCTCAACAAGTGTGAATATACCGCTTGTGAAGAGTAATATAAAACTCGTTCTTTGTTAATGTAGAGGATATGGATTTCCTCTAACGTCTATTCCTTCGCTCAGTTATTCCTTCAGCTGAACTGCCGAACCCATTATTTTACGGCTAGTTCGGTGTCATTAATGATTTATTGACCTCTCCGATCATTTATTTAAGCCTCCCTCGAATGGATCCTTCACGCAATTCCACCTCTACAATCATCTCGCCATACCTCATCGTGACCTATTATGGAGAACTCCTTTCGTAAACTTACTGTGGTATTGTGATGGCAAGAGTTTGGGGTGTTTTACGAAAAATCCTGTTTGACAGGCCCGCCTGTGCGACATGCTTTGACTCTAATCTCGAACTTTATTCTGTCCATCCCACGCCACTTTCAAGTCCCTGGAACTCTCGTTCATACGGATTTAAGTTCTGTGGCAGTTCCAGGGAACGTGCGAGTATTAGCGTGGGATGACTTTCGTTCGTTCGTTTCTTTGCGCTGTTAAAACCATATAACAGTCTCCTCTCCTCGTGCACCTCTTTGATTCCATTATGATATTGGTTGCAAAGGGAGGCTCGTGGGAGCGCCATCGTTCAGGGATATTTGAGTATGCCCCACCCACTGTGTAATTTAACTCTTCAACGCATATGTCTTTTAGCCTCAGCCTGAGACATCTATGCGTGATTCGATATTTTCCGTCCTTGTTGACTTCCGTATTATCTCAGGGTTCTCCGTTCCAAAAATCTCCAACGTAAGGCTACGATTTTCCTCTACATCGTGACGCCTGAACCGGTCTATAACCTCTTCAACAAGTCGATATACTGCATGTAGCGAGCAATAGAAACCACACCTTCGATTAGCGTTATAGAGGATATAGATGCCAACAATTCCATCATGCATTTTCGCTAAGATACCCACCCTTCGAATCTGAATGGTTGCAGCACTTCTTTGACCGCTACTGATAGTTCTCTCATTATCGATGGGATGCTTTCTTATTTGTTTAATGCCCTCTTTATTTCGCTCTCCAAGGCTCCAGCAATCCCTTGGCATAATTACACGCCTCACAATTCACTGCACTGACACCTCATCGTGGCGCGAGAACCCGATCTGTAAACCTTCCGGGGGCAGCGTGAAAAGTCGTAAGCCGATTGTAGGATGTTTTAACGCATGTTCCGTGTCTCACCCCGCTTTTGTTTCTCCACCCCAGCAACTTGCTTCTGGTTTTATTCTCGAGCTGCAATGTGACCGTCCCACGCCGATTTCAAGCTCCTTGGAGCTCTCGTTCATTTGAATTCAAATTATGTGGCAATTCCAAGGTCGCAAAGGCCTGTATATTCAATGCGTGGGATGACCTCACTCATTGCTTTGCGCCGTTCTAACCATATATTTTCCTTTACACGGCTGGCTATCCGCTCATCTCTTTCTCCTAATCCTAAGCTCATTATGATACTTGCAGAGAGAAAAAGAAGTTCTTTTGCCGTTAAAGGATCATTCTTGAGTATACCTACCGACCCACTGTGTAATTTGACTCCTAAACACTTCTGTCTCTTAGCCCAGACCGCAGCATTCTCGATATTTTTCTCGCTATTCACCTCCGCTATCTGTTTTTAATTACCTTCCGTCCCGAAATTCTCTACCACCGGCATAATACTACGACTTTCCTCTACACATCCGAGCCAGTCTTATAGCCTCTTCAAGATGTGTTTTAACTAACTCTTTTTGAAGATGAACAAGAAGCCAGCGTGTACTGGAGGATATGAATGCCCTCCGAGCCTATATTCTCATCTCTTCCTCCGTTCAGAGAAACACTACAAATTATTCATCGACCTAGCTCTCGTGCACACGTCTTTCACCACTAACTCTGGGTCATCATCAATTTATCTACCTCTCCAATTATTTGTTATTTATTTAATCCTCGCTTACGACCCATTTTATTCCTTCCATTACACACCCAACAACTTCGCTCACACCTCATTGGGGCTTATGGAGAACCCACGTCATAAACCTATCTGCGGTGTTAGCGCTCTATATTGGGTGCGTTTCGGAACTTATGATGTTTCGGCATGCGGATTGTTCATACGAGCCTAATTCGTATGGTAATTCCAAGGTATTTCACTCAGATTGGTTGTGCGTGGGATGATCTTCATTCTTTCCTTTGCGCCGTTATAACCATGTAGTCTCCTTTACACATTTCGGTCACCCCACTCATCACTTTGTCGCAATCTTCATTATAAACTTGCAAAGAGAGTGTCAACTGCCTTGCCCCTTAAAGGATATGCATAAGCGCTGCCGATGTAGTTTTCCCTCCTCAATGTTTTTGTCTTTTAGCCTGAGCTTGAGATGGCTATGAGTGTTTTGATATTTTACGTCCGTATTATCTCTGTGTTACCTTCTGTCCCAAAATTTCATCGTAAGGCAAAAGGTTTCCTCTACATCCCCGAACCAGTCTCTTAACCTTCAATACGCGCGAATATTAATATATTTATCTATTTCAACTGGTTGTAGAGGATACAGATGCCTCCGAGAAAATTCCATCATGTCTTTTCTCTCATCAAGATAAACACCACAGTTTCTTCATCGAACTGATCTGTCATGCACACTATTTTACCTCCCAACTCCCTGGTATTACTCATTCATCTACCTTTCCGCTCATTTATTAACTCCGCTCCCAGTTTCACCTCTAACAACCCCTTCCTGCAATTACAATATATACACCCTACACCCCACTTCGCCACCTCTCATTATGCCCTATTACCGAGAGGACTCTCTTCGTAAACCTTACTGTAGTGGAATTGAAACGTAGACGCATAGTAGGGGGTTTTATGCAACTCATGGTACGGAACCCTGCTATTATGGCTGTATGATGTGCTTTTGATCTTATTCATTAAACTGTATGTCCATCCCACGCCGATTTCAAGCTCCTTGAAATTATCCTTCCTTTATCCTTCTTATGATTTTAAATCATGTGGCAGTTCCAAGATAATTCGGCGGAGTTCTATGAGCGTGGGATGGAGCTTATTCGTTTCTTTACAGCACTGTAACTACATAAATTCTTTTACACGGTTGGCCACCCCACTCACCTCTTTTTGCCTTATTCCTAAGTTCGCTATAATCTTAACGTGCAAGCTTCACCCTTCAAGCTTCAATGTGTCTTCTAGCCACAGCTTGATATAATGATAGTGTCGAGCTATCTGATATTTTCTGGCCCAGTTCACATCCCTATTACCTCTGGGTTTAATTACCTCCCATGCCAAAATCTCCCTCATGAGGCTAAATCTTTCCTCTGCCTCCCCGAGTTCCTTAACCGTCAATATTAATCTAATATCTGTGGAGATTAATATAGGTTCAGTTTTTCCGCCGGGGCTGTGGAGGATACGGATGCCCTCAAAGCCATCCCATCATGCCTTTCCCTTCGCTCAGATACACTGAGCCAGAACTATTGATCAAACCGAACTATCACGCACATTCTTCCTCTGCAGCTCGCATTTAATATCGATTTTATTTACCTCTCCAATTATTTTTAAGCTTCCCGGGTTTCCTCCTCAAGCAATTCTTTTCCGCAATAATACACCCTAAACCTTCACTAACACCTCAATTGGGGCGAGCATAGTATGAAGAGCACTTCACTCATAAATCTTACTGTGGTTCTTACTTTCGAGCGAGTGGGGTGTATTAGGAAAGGTGTGGTTAGTAACCTTGCTTCAGTTTCCGCAAAATGAGCTGTTTTTGATCTTATTCTTGAATTGTATCTCCATCCCCCGCCGTTTTCAAGCCCTTGGAATCCTCGTTCCTACGATTTTGGATGGTGTGGTGGTTCCAAGAGTTAAATGCCGGTGTGTGAT
>KN837178.1:0-30617 GCA_000827215.1 Sphaerobolus stellatus SS14
GAAGATCCCAACGTCTTTGTCTTTCTTATTTCTATTATGGCTGGCGGTGTTGGCCTCAACCTAGTTTCTGCCAACAAAGTGATTATCTTTGATCCGAACTGGAGTATGTGATGTGCAAGTTGTCCTCTGAATGACACTCATTATTATCTTTCTAGATCCTGCCCATGACCTCCAAGCTCAGGATCGAGCCTTCCGCTTCGGTCAACGCCGGGACGTCTCGGTTTATCGATTACTGAGCGCAGGATCTTTGGAAGAGCTTATTTATAAGCGGCAAGTTTATAAGCAGCAACAGATGAAAATTGGCTATGAGGCTAGTCATCAGACCAGGTAAAGTTTCTTTCTCATGAGTTATCGAAATATATCATTCTGACTTGAAATAGATATTTTGAAGGCGTTCAAGGAGATAAGACCAAGCAAGGTGAATTGTTCGGAATAAAGAACATCTTTAAACTAGATGAATCAGGGGCTGCTACAAAGGCCACGGTAAGTTCTTCTTCCGTTAGTATATCATCTCTGCTGAATAATCCTAGATCGAAAAAAGCCATCTTGAACAATTAGACTGGGCATTAACCAACCTGGAAGGAGCTCCTTCGGGTAAGAGCGACGACGTACGCTATTTATATTCATCTTCCGTCCACATAACCATGTCTAATTTTCCTGTGTAGGTGGATCTGAAGGGATTGACGGCCTTCCTTTTGGGTAAAGGTAAGCATAATACCGCAGCCCAACAATTCGATTTCTCTAATGGAATTTTCAGATGATGATCTCATAGTACCGGGGAAAGAGGAGGAAAAAGATGAAATTTTTAATATACTCAACTCTAACGGCGTCAGTTATACTCATCATAATGATGCATTGCTGAAAGCAAGTGCCATCGAAGCCACAATGGCGAAAAAGGCAATAGAGGTAAGCAATCCAAAAATTCATAGTTTTTATCCTCGCTAGACATTTTCTCTAGAGCAAGAAACGCCGCGAACAGGATGTGAAAAGAGCTCGCAAGCTAGGGAAGGATGGAAAAAATACGTCGAATGCAGAATGGCCTCCCAAACGAAAGCATCATCGTGCTCATGTAGACTTGGAGCGTAGGTATGTAGCTGTATGAATCTACTTCGACACTGGCTGATGCATTATTCTACCAGGCTGCACGAACGTTCCGATGCTCTTAAATCTCTTGGTTACATAGAAAAGAAAGAAGACATTATACGACTTGCTGCCGAGAAAATGGCACATCTGACAGAATCCCAATGGAAGGCGCTTCTTGCCCAGCTGGATGAAGAATTGCTCAAGTTAAGAGAAAAAGAAAAAGAACAGGTCTAGTCAATGAAAATTTGAAACCTTATCCTATGCAATGATTGCTCCGCATATAATTTATTTCTTTGACATGGCGTTGTATTATATGTTGTTATCTCGTTTATCTGGTCTTTTCATTGTAAGTATATATAACATAGCCGACGTGATTCTGCTCTCTATGTATTTATAATGATAAGCAAATGTTAAAATAACCCTTCAACGTAAACGTCGACCAGATAACATATTGAGTCAAAATACAGATAGCAGCTCCTTGCAGGTGATGATGCTCTTGATATGACCCCCCACATGTCACTTCAAGGTTCACATAGAACAGGAAGTATACAGAAATTCCTTCGTGTGACAGTTGAAGGCTGTTCGAAGATTTGCCGAGATAGCTTTCTGTGCGTCTATGGATCCCGTGTCGTAGATCTTTTACCAAGCACACCCCACGTTTCAGTATTATTATAATATAATCGATGGATCATTACAGAGTTCATTACAACCGCTATTGCGAAAACCACCCATCAATACTCATCCGATGACACTTGCATGGATATGAGCTTAGCTTATAAAGTCTCACTCTTGATTAGGTATTGTTATATTTTTACCCGGTCTTTTTGTTGTAAGCATAGATAGCAGCCAACGTGATTCTCTTCTCCATGTTTATATAACGATAAACAAATGTATTAAAGCTAAATAATGCTTCTTCAACGTAAACGGCGACTAGATATAGAGTAAAAATACATTTCGAGATAGAAACTCCTTGCAGGTGACGATGCTCTTGACATGACTCTCCACATGCCCCAAGGTTCACGTAAAAGAGGAAGCATACAGGAATCTCTTTTTATGACAGGAAGTTATGCTAAGGCGCTTACGAGTCTGCAGGCGATTGGTCCATGGTCATGATCTTCATGTTCCACACCATGGGACCTTCTGTAAGTCATCAATGGAAGCCAATGGAGTACTCAAGCCACGCGATTCCTTCTTGAATCTTGACTAGCGATTAACATTACTTATCGATAGCCTTGAAAGGAGTGCTGTGCTGGCGTGATTGGAAATTGGTTGGCGGCTCAAGATTGTTATCCCTGCCAGACCTGTATACAATGTCTACCAGTCACGCGGACACATTCTTCTCTCATTTCTTATTTATACGTGGACATCAGAAATCAACCTTTTCGCCCACATGACAAGCGATGTGGATTCAAATATAAAGGAGGCCAACATATAGTCGTCCACTGGCAGCTGGAAGTTTGCTAGTCTCGCCATGGCCTTCCCGAAGAGCCTGATTATTTTCCTAGTGCTACCCTTCCTTGTGACCGCACAGACATGGTGCGGGAAGAATTATATGCAAGGATCAGCTGCGGTTCCTCCTGGAGGCCTCTTTCAGATGCCAGCAACCTCGTCAGCGCCTCTGTTGAATTTCCAATGCTCACCAGCTATCAAACCCTATTTGGCTGGAGAGGACGCTTCAATCATCATCGATGCCAGGATAACTAACCTCCAAGTGCCAGGGGCCGTCAAAATCAGTAATTCAAGAAATACAAAGCCTCTCAGTGTCTCGGTCTCCGTGAACGGCCAGAAACACACGCTTGGATCCGTTCCGCTCAACTCCACCGGAACCGAATTTCCGCTGTCATTAAAATCCCTTAGTCCTAGGAAGCAAGCATACACGGTTACGTGCACGGCTACGTTGTCAGGCCAGACTTTCACAACTACGACTGAATTGCTTTATTTGACCCCGCCGACGAAAGGTTCGGTAACCAAACAAGATTTCCGAACTGGTTCACTTCTCGTAAAAAATGGCGCTACCTGGGAACCCATTTTACCTGTCGGGTTTTACACTTCTTTCGATGGGTATTTAAGTGAGTCATTCTATAAAATTCTACCATACGTTAATTTGATTTATGAACCTGCAGGTAATGTGTCTAACGTCGACAACATCAAGGCTCGAGGGTGAGTATATTTAATCGAAATACAGTTATTCATATATTGAATCTGGTAATGATAGCTTGAACATAGTACATCCCGTCCCTACATTTGATAATATGACGGCATTTGAGCAAGCACTGGACAGAATGGAAGAATTAGGTCTTTGGCTGATGTATGATATGAGATTGTGAGATTTTTTATTTCATTTTATTTTCTCCTATACTTATAGTATATTAGTACGTATCAAAATATGGTGAGCATGGTCCTATTACGGGTTTAGTTCATTGTGTTAATCTGCGTAGACCTCTGTAGAAGAGCAGGTAAACATGATTAAAGATCGTCCAAATCTTTTGCTATGGTGAGTTTTTCCCGCTGAGTAACCTAGTTAAGACCTGAATTAAATAATATTTTTCAAGGTATACTGGTGATGAACCCGGTATGTCGTAATCGTTTCTCAGATCACTCGGCTACTCAATCTATTCAGATGGGACAAGTGATCCTCTCAATGCCACAAAGATTGCCAAAGACTTCATCAATGACCTTGACGGTGGAGGTTACCACCCGGTCTCCCTCGTATTGAACTGTCAAGATTACTTCTTTGCGGATTATTCACTTGGCGCCGATGTGCTCATGCAGGATACTTGTGCGTTATTTAATTCTTTCGGGTCCAGAGCGAAACTGATCATTTAAAAAGATCCCATTGACATCAATGCCACTTTCTCTATCGTCTGGGGAACTCCTTGCACGCCGTAAGTCTGAGTTCTTTTGACAGGATTTTATAGTTTAATTATTGTTTCATCTAGTGACATCGGGGATTGCGGTTGCGATAATT
The DNA here is from genome assembly GCA_000827215.1 of Sphaerobolus stellatus SS14. Lineage (NCBI taxonomy): Eukaryota > Fungi > Basidiomycota > Agaricomycetes > Geastrales > Sphaerobolaceae > Sphaerobolus > Sphaerobolus stellatus. The sequence goes on from KN837178.1 coordinate 4,052, forward strand.
GCAAAGGGTCACTCACGGATATCTCTGACCGCATGGATGAATTCAATCAACGTCTAGACCTTCTGGGACGCTCTCGTAGCACCACAGTGTGGACTGTTCCCCAAGGCTTCGGAAATGATACGTAAGTAGTATCGGACCATCCTTTCATTAATCCTAAACCGGCGGTAACTCACATCTTATCTTCAGGTATTGGCCAAGAGACCCAACTGGCAACGAATGGCTTGTTGAAAGTATCCTAGGCATTAACCACGGCGGTTTTGGGGTGGGTCCTTAAGGCTAAACGACCAAAATAAAATCCTCTGATTTCTTCTCCTCAGGTTGTTTCATGGGATGATCCTACAACTCCCGAGATCCAAGCAACCAGTTCAGCTCTTGCTGCTGCTGCTCCCCGTATCGCCAGCTTCCTGGCGACTCCTCAAGTCAAAATAACGAATTTCCAGCAAGGTGGTGTGGACATTGCCGTTTGGACTCTTCCGGATGGCAAGCAAAGCCTTCTTCTCGCGGCCAATACCAAGACGGCTAATGTCTCTGTCCTTTTGACCGGAGTCACGAGTGGAACAGCGACTGAGATACTCAACGGAGGTGCAACCTTGACGCCTCGGAACGGAGGTGTAGCTTTGAATCTCGCGCCTACCGGTACGACGGGATGGATTTTCCAGAGTAATAAGATTCATGTCGATACCATTTGATTTTTGGATATTATATAAAACAAAGGAGGGATATTATACAAGTTTCATTGCGTCACTTTATTCTGGGAATTATGTTAGCACAGAATCACAGTTTAGCACTGTTAGAGCATGTATGCAGGCAGTGATAATCGGCTAAGGCGCTCGAATCCTCCACCTCCGATGAAGGGTACTGACCATTAGATAATTGTAACAACTTAGGCTGCTCTGTTACACACACTGATATCCAAGAGGATCCGATCTTAGTCGAGTCAGGTTATTCCAAACAAATTCTGTAATTAACAGTAAGCTGCATCCTTCCCGTGTATAAAATTTATCTAAAAATTTGGAGCCTAAATTCAGAATCTAATGGTGTATTTAATCATCCTTTTGTATTTTCTTCTTCTTGCTCTTTTGAATATTTTTGCCAAGCGTTAATTCGACGCCTTGGGCGTTCTCGCGCCTAATTGCCGGTTGTACTATGCCGCTTATTATTCTCCCTCCATCGCAGCACATCTCTCCACCACTACCAGGCCGTAACCTTCATTACTCTGATTATCACAGCCGCATTTGGGAAAGTTCTCGATGTCGAAACTCGATCGAGGAATTGCTCAGAAGGTGCATCGAGTCGGGCAAAATGTACTATCAATTCTTAGTCAATTCTGGTCATTTTTAAGGGTTGAATGAGCTTAATTTCGTTGTCGGACGCTCTTATCGCATGCCCTAGCTGAGTAGATACCACTTACGGTGAGCAGAGCAAATAATATAACGTTCTGGCTTTGTTCTGGCTAACTCCTTGCAGCCCATTTCCCCGCTTTCCTTTTAGGGTCTCCACACTCGGGCTACGAATTCGCCGAGAATGAGCGAGAATGTCTAGGTAACGATGTCTAACTACGGTGAACGGGGATTCGAATACTACTCCGCTCAGGGGTCAGGTTCACGGACGATGTAGATTGTTCCTGTCAATTGGGCCACTTTCCGTTATGGACAATTGTTCTTCACTTCACATCCACGTCTACGGGCAATTTATCTTCGAAGAAAGCTTTACGGTGCATGCAGCCAAACTCTGGAGCAGATGTTAAACAACATTCTGAAGAAGGGGAGGAACTGGAACCAATAGAGTCTTCGAATTTGGGCTCTGGACGGTCGCTAAAGCCATACGCAATATTCACAATGAGCTAAAAGGCCATTGGTGCGAAGAAGAAACCCTTATACGCTGTTTCTTCCCTGTCAATAAGGCTGCCCAAGAAATCTTTCGTCTCCTGTAACGGAAGAAAAGCAAACCTTATCGCGAAGAATGATGGAGCATAATCAAACGAGACGTGAAAAATCTCCTCACGCTCTATACTCCGCTGAAAGGATTGTTCAATCTCATTATCCGCACCGTAGGGAACGATTATCATCCAGAAAACCTGGAAGCCATAGATTCGCTTTCGCTTCTGTCATATCGGACACCGCTTTAACCTTGTATCTTTTCGATTGTATAGGAGTTTGTTCTGCTCCCTTTGACTATTACAAAGATCCAGTGCAATTTTGCGCTATCATCGCGGGCCTTTCTTCTTTAGGTCCAGAAAAAATCGGGTAAGATCCAACTATGTACAAGACGGAAGTTGGACATTATCCTCTAATCAGAGCGCAGTCTATCTCTGGGAGAAAGAGCTGTATCAATTACAACATTACAAGAGACATATTTTATTCGCACGAGCTCCCCGGTCGAGGTACATGTTGTTTCATCATACGCGATCTTGTAGATGTGGAGAAATTATATGTCCTCAAGGACACGTGAGAGGTTCAAATCGAAGGCAAACAATCAGAAAAAGAACTTATCGAACATGCCAGGGAGTGCGGAGTTGAAAAGGGCATACCCATTATTCACCATTTTCAACAAATTCGCGTGAAGGACAATGGACAGCTACGGCCAGACACCATACTTTCCAATAGGAAAGTATGCCTTGAATCTGGAAGGTTGACTTATAAGCTACATACTCGCCTTATCATGACTCCTATTAGTAAATTGTTGACGAATTTCATGTCGAGAAGTGAAATCCTTCTAGCGTACCGGGATGCCCTTCAAGGTACGTACTCTGTGATCTTGGTGCAGCTCCTTGCCTGAACTGTATATAGCACACCGAGAGCTTGATGAAAAAGCAGGAATATTACACCGAGACATCAAACCTTCAAATATTCTGATAGTTGATACGGAGGACGGTCCCACTGGTGTCCTGATCGATTTTGACCATTCAACTCAAATAGCAGATACTACGTCTCCGTGGGCAGCTAGGAGAGAAGTTGTAAGCATTATTTTAGCCTATTTCTGAAAATTTCTCTTACACTTAAAGCAGGGCACTTATATTTTTATGTCTGCCGACGTTTCTAATAAAAGGTTCTAACACGGTCTTCGACGACCTAGAGCCCTTCTACTACACATTGCTCTATATGTGTCTGATGTATGAGAAACTCAGAAAGAAAGAACGTTTCTACTGTGCCCTACTCTGTGGATATCTGGCAAACTCTTTATTGTGCAGGTTTAAAGCGGTCATTTTTCGAAGATCTCTTTCCTTGCACAGTTCAGCCTTGGTGTGGGCAAGCCTTTCAAACGTTATTGGGCAAGATCCACAAACTTTTATGGAACAGGTATCGTTTTCATTTACTCACCAAGCTAGACACCGAGGGATATACGGATCCAGTACCTTTGGAAGTTTACGACGAACTCATTTCACATGTTTCTGATACCATAGCTTTAGTGGAAGAGGAAACGATGGTTTCCAAGGCTGCCGTAAAAGCACCGCGACTGCTAAAACCTACGCCGTATTCGAGATTGTACACCACGCTTGCTGCGAACCGTTCGTTGAGACAGGGGGTAAGTATGGCCATAATTAATTAATTCATAATATCAAGTTGGCTCTTTTTTTGTAGAAGAAACGCTATAAAAGCCAGAATTTACGCACTATTTACGCACTATAGTTCTTTTCCATAACAATGATAATGTATAATAAAATATTCCCAGAAATAGCTAGAGCACCGGACACTACTAGTAGGACATGATTATGCCATTATTATGAACTATGCATAATGAAATAAGCTTTGAAAATGATTTAGATGATTTGAAGGCTTGAAGCATGCGTTGTTAGCCCGAAGTTCCTTGTACCACTTAAAATTATATAACAAGATACACCTGTTTATTTCAGAGCCTCTCCTTCCCAAAAAATTAATTTTGATACATGTTTATAAGGTAATTTACCCCTTTTCTCAGAGAACGATTTCCAGCAACAGTAGTAACGAGTAATTTTTGTCGCTTTGACGGGCGGGGCAATGCCGCCGTAGACATTTCAGCCAAATCGTCGAACAACCTTTTCCCGTGGTTTTCTTCCTTCTCCAATGATGCGCTAGCGTCAGACACAAATGTGAACATTTGGTCGTACACTTCGGCGGGGACCAATTCAGGAATTTTATTTATTTATATTTTCAGCTGATATTCGCAAGGCTCTATTGTCGCTAATATCCCACGTATGTTTGAAATGAGATTCTGGAATGTTTTTCCAAACCATGGCTGAACTGGAGCCTGGGGCGGATAGGAAAATTGAGGGAACATGTTCTTTTGTGTTTTTGAGCCAAACTTGGAAAACGCGTGGATAAGCTCTGGTAAAGAGGACATAAGTTCCTCTGGGGTCAGTGTATGCAAGGCAAATATAGAGTAAAACATAATAGAAAGATTCCAGGTCATCTATGCGCGTCTGCGTATAATTCCCAGTTAATGTACGATGAGACATGAATAAAAACGTGCCCTGTCATACATCAATAAATGTCATTGTATATTGGAAATAAATAAAATTACGACTCCTTTTTAGTCGCATATGGCGAGGATGTATCCATATAATATTATTTTATTTATTCCACGAACCTTGAAGAGCAGCATCCCTATAGGCCAAAAGGAGCTCCAATCTCGACGAGAAGGTTGTCAAGGGTGTTCCAACTGGAGACATGATCTTGCGAGTACGCCGCTTATCATCTACAATATTATCAACTTGAGACAATTTCCTATTAGAAAGCATACTGTGCGGATGGACGACATCATTACTTTTGATAGATAGTTCTTCGAAGTGGTGAACGACAGGTATCCCTCTTTCGATTCCCCAACTTTTTGCACGGACGAGGAGGGAGCCCTTATTTTCTTGTCCTTCGATATACGAGGCCCATGTATCTTTTACCACATAGATAACACCTGGATTAGTCTTCTTTTCAGCACGATGGCAGAGTGTAGCACGGCCAAGTAGGTCTTCTGAGGTATAGATCACATCGCCTACGACGACGTAGTCAATTGTTTTCCCCTTCGCTTTCACCGCTCTGAGAATTCTTGTATCCTTAGACTGTATAAAGGTCGTCCAATCCTGTTCGATTTTTTCGGGATTTAATGACGAAAGTCCTGCAACTATAGCACAACTGTTCCGGCTGCTTGTGATGATTAAGGAGGGGAGAGAATAGAACATCTGATTTGTAGAAAAGATATACAGTCAAAATACTTTGCGAACTTGAAGTGACTACCCCAAATGAGAACCTCGTGTGTTGATTGTAAAACACATTAAACATATAGACGGCGAGTCGATCCCGGGATCTATATTCTTTGTCTCCAGACGAACCTCTATGGAGAAATGGCCAGTGGGAGAAATGAGTGCGGAAGAAGATGCCTGCCAGTTCAAGAGCTGGGCGATACATGTTGTAAGTAGTTGGCGTGCTGCAGACTATCGGTAATCTTGCTGATCTTTTGGTCGATATTTTAATTAATACATTAGCAAAATATATGACGGCAGAGTATCGCCCTACAGGTTTTCTGTAGACTCTAATCCCGGCTCGTAGTATGCGAACAAGGGGACAAGCACTAGCCGGAGTTGAGCCCGAAAGATTACGAACACTGCAAACCTGCCCATGCTTAGCAACCACGTAGCACCGTACACCGTAGGATCTACATAGATACTAAGATGCGAAGTCGAATACATGGCGAATTCACGTAAAGCATTGGTGCCAAGCTTACCAAGGCCATTCCGGTTGATATGAACCACGTGTAGAAGAAGCTCCAAGGCTTTGACTCGTCATCTGTATGAAAAGAAAAGAGATATACAACCTGTATTAATTAAACCTATATATCATTATCTTTTACCCATCGAACCACGTGGGAACGGACCCTGAGTCGAACATCGTTATCCCCGCGAGCTAGCGCCCACGGCAGCGACTTAGTGGGGATAGCCAAGAAAACCCGGACAGTTGGTGATCCATTCTGTCGGGCATGAAATAGCGGAAAATGCGGGACACCTCGCGAGGTGTCCCTCCCTTCCCGCAAGTCGCTCCAAGCCGCTTGGCATTTGCGAACCCTGACAAAGCGTCCTTTTTGGACGATCTTTCCTCCTGTGACTCTTCCTGTGGCGCCGTCGTCGTGGCTTAGGCGCATATAGGTGGTTGAGAGGCGAGAGTGTGGATTGACAAGCAGATGTCTGCATCACAGAACTATATCCAGGCGCATGCCAGCGATTGGCAGGTAGTGGGGGCGGGGGGCGGCGCGCTCATCACGTAGAAGTCACAGGCGTCACACGCCAAACATTGGAACAGTTATAGCTGTATAGTACTGCGGGACAATTGCGGGACAAGCATACTCAATTCTAGCACGTTCCGAAGCATCCGACAGGTTGGGCTCCGGCCTTCGTCACCACGCCGAAGTTTATTTCGGAGCAAAATTGCGGGACACAATTGAGAAGGGTTAATCAAAAGCGTTCTCTCTGCTCTCGGAAAAGTAATATGACGAATCGTTCCTATCGTTCCATGCTGGGGTAGGCTAGGGTTGGTATATATGCCCAGGGGTGGCAAGCAACACCCTGAGATCGTTATCAACTTATTGTGCCCCTGTGGATCTTCTGGAAAGCCCAATACGATGCTTACGAAACGCCGCACCGGCCGTTGAACTGCGCCAAGTAGAACATGATTCGAACATGAAGCGCTCGCTCGTCTATTTGTGACCATGTGGCTTATGTTGCGTGAATTTCCTTCGATCGTTTCTTCATCCATAACTAATCTCATACGCTACACCACGTACCAACATGTCGCTACCATTTTGAAGAGACAGGAGACCCTTCTATATATCCGTAGAATCATTATCAGAGCCTACCAGTTTGGAACCTGGAGAAATCGTCAAGATTTATGCCATCCGAGATAAACTACATCCTTGGAAAGAGGATCTCAATCTTATCACGAGGATTTTTCCTGTCAATGCTATTGCCCAGAGTTCTTTCCAAAAAATCCAAACTGGAAGAAACAAGCTTCACAGCAACGGACGCTGGATGAAAATCAAGGAAGATACCGAGACGGCCCAAAATCTGGTCATGCCTTTACAGCAACTGTTCAAAAGCATTATAGAAGCTTCCGGCAATAACTACGCCCCCAATACATTGGATATAATGGATTCGCGCCGGCTCTGTTTAAATACGTCCACTTCGACGATACATGGGCCCGAGCCGTCTCCTCCCATTTCGCCGAGCTTGCTTATTGCGGGCTCTGGAAATATTTTGTCTATACCTCGTCCGGTCGACTATTGAACGACTATAAAATGGCCATTTGCCCTGTGGAGGTTCGCTTGAACAGTGAAAAAGAACACAGGGCACGGGATAGACTCGGAGTCCATATGTATAACTTATTTAGCAACCAGGCAACCAGGATGTTTGCGTTCGGATTAACCATTTCCCAAAGCACTTTGACTATATGTCTTTTTGACAGAGCAGGTATCATATATTCTCCTCTCGACTATCACAAGTACCCGGATCAATTCTGCGCTGTAATTCTAGGACTCTATTCGCTCAATCCGGAAGAAATCGGACAGGATCCTGATATATTTATGCAATCTGAAAGTATCAAAACTCTCAGAACTGTGAAAATCAGTGGCAAAAAGACAGAAGTAATCCATTACACGGTGGGTGATCCAATCTATGTTTCGGACGACATGTTTGGTCGAGCAACAAACTGCTATTGTGTCGAAAGGAGGACCAATCCAGGTATCACTTATGTGGTAAAAGATACTTGGTCATCCCTCATGGAAGGAAAAGAAAGTGAGGGAGCTCTTCTGGCTCACATAAAAAGCTGTGGAATTCAGAGCGGAATACCCGTAGTTCATCATTTCGAAGAGTTATCTGTCGAAAATGATAATGGTATGCATCCGGACAGTATCCTCTTTAACAGAAAAATATCGTCTCCAGATGATAATCTTCTAGAGGATAAGCGGCATACTCGTATGGTGATGTCTCCATTTGGGAAAACCTTGACATTCTTCTCATCCAAACGGGAACTTCTTTTTGCCTATAGGTATGCTCTCCAAGGTATTTAACATTATTTACTCGTTATATATGATACTTTATAACCCTTTTATAGCCCACCGCGACTTGTATGAAGTTGCAGGTATATTACACCGGAATATAAAACCCGCGAATATACTAATTGTTTGGAATGGAGATGACATTAGAGGTGTTCTAATCGATTTGATCATTTATTCCGTGTATCCGACACATCTTCTATCTTTGCGACTAAAAGTGGAGTGGTGAGTAACTTCCCCTGAGACACGGTATGTTCATTGACATTAATGACGCATAAAAAGGGCACTCACATGTTCATGTCCAGTAACGCATTAAGAAAGCATCGTGCACACTCCTGTATCGATGATCTAGAATCTTTTTATTACGTTCTAGTCTACATTTGTGCCGCACGCGTCGGCCCAGGAAAGATCCTATCTCCTTTACCAGACTTCCTACAGACTTGGAAGACTCCCACCGGCGGTTACCATAAATTCGACTTCATTGGAACTCCTTTCAAGTGGAAGGTTCAGCCGTGGTTCGGAGCCATATTCGAGACTCTTGTCTCACAATTCCACGCGATCCTTTGTAATCACCGGAGGGCGCAAAAACTCGCAGTAAGGAACAAAGGAGAACTCCCGATCCTTGTCGCTTCTAATGTTTATAGCCAAATGCTATCATATCTGAACGAGGCGATTATCTCCAATGAAAAGAATGAGCCCCAAGATTATTTGGTCGAATTATCTACAGCAAGAAAGCGACCGTTATCCAGACGAAACAAATTAATCACTACCACTGTTGCCGGGAATAGGTCTCTCCGAAAAGGTGTAAACTACGGACGCAGAGCATGAGTATGTACTCCAATATATGCCACGGGTTTAATAAAGGGTTTTTATTCTTTAAAAATATTCCATTATGTAAAGAATTAATTTAACGAAGTACCTGGCATCGAACAAAACGATACTCGGGCTTAGGCTTCAGACTTTATATGAGATAAAATAATATATGTATGAAGCCAAACTTCCATATGTGGTTTAAATGACGCGGGGAAATTAGTACTTAATAATATATGCTTTATTACATATTTCAGTGAGTACATACATAGGTTAAGGTTCGCGCTTAATGCGTTTCGGGGGAAGAGTATCCTCAAGTTCAAGTTACTCTGTAGGTTTTTCAAGGGTGGGGATAATCACGTTGAAAAGGTTAAATAATCTCTGATAGATAACCCCAGGGTTCAATGGGAGAAAAGTCGAGTCGCCGTTGCTATCGATGTCAATGTCAATGAATATTTCCCGCCATCCGTCAACAAGTTCACCAATGGCAACACTCCAAGTGGAATGTGGCTTGTAATTTGTTTCTTCCTCAGGATCCAGCAAGATAGCCTGTCTGACATGCAAATCATCGCTGTTCATGCGTAATAACTCTGTCTCCCAGGGCGTTTTAGCTTCTTTCGACCTATACTCAGATTCTAGTCTATCATGACCGGTATTGGTAAATACCATGGTATGATAAACGAGAATACAAAAGAAAGCTTCTAGTTCACCCATAAACGTATAGTGAGGAATTTGTTCCAGCATTCTGATAGGTGCAAAAAGCGGCCAGATCTAATGCAACGTTAGGATAAAGGTGGAGCGGTTTAATCATCTTCGTACTGTATGACCACGTCTGGGAGGACATCTATATTCTGTTCCAACCGAGGTTACCAGATCGATTGCAGCATGAAGGTCTATCAGGAGACCTCGTTGACCTTCAAGTGCACCCGGTTGAAGAATGATGGTGTGGGGAGTTATATTTCCGTGCAAATAACCAGCATTGTACAGCTTCTTCTGTCCTATGCAAACCAATGTGGGTAAACGTGCACCAATGGGGACAAAGACAGAATGACTAACCTTGAAGTGCATCATATAGTCCCGTGATAAACTCATACTCGTTGGAAAACTGTCCAATCAACTTTGTATTTCCTCGGACAGGGTAGAGGGCCCGTGTGTGTACGCGATCGTCATCGCGATTCAATGGCAAATCATCTATTCCCGTAAATTGTTGGGGTCTGTTTAACCGGACGGAATCTTTTCGGCTTGCTTCTCCGATACATATTTGAACATCATATGCCAAGTGACAGGGAACTAATCCGTCTGGTAAATCCGTCTCATATGTCCGAGCCGCTAAAATGTCGTATGCCTTTTTTTTCTGATGCGCATCGGTCAACATGCCACGCATCCTTGACGAGAAAGTATATACGGTTCGCCGCCGAAGGAATCTGATTTTCTTCTGAAGCTGAGTCTTCATACACCAAGAAATAAATGGTGCCGGGGCCGCGTAAGATATCTGCGTGTAGCAAAATCTCTTTGATAACATAACGACCATATCGATCAAAATTGGCGGGGATATGAAGATACGTTTTGTTATCTGAAAATTTAATGCTAGGATCTAGGCCAAGGTCTTCAAGGTCTTCAGAAAGATAACCTCGAATTAAGGCACATAGTTTTACAGGCTCGGCATGATAGTCAATGGCCCCTGTGTAAGATGCGACAGAACCACCTCTGTCGAATAAATAGAAATATAAGGATTTCTGAGTAAAACCAAATATATCTAGAAACCGACGATTAATCTGCTGACTGAATATCTGTGTCGCATAGCTGGCTATATGAGCGAACACTTCTGACTCAGTGCCATGCGGTCTTGCGTCCGCGGCAGAAAGGCAAATACTATCCCAAGCCCTTCCGTCATGCCATAGGCACTGTGAGTCATTCAGGTTTGGGAACACAGGCCTGAGAGTTTTGCCACTGAAAATGATTGAAGGAGTAAATGTGAGATTTCCAATCTTGTATTTCGGGGAGTCACGTGGCACCTGCTCAATATTTATCTCTCCCTTGATGGAGACTCGGGGGGATCTGGGGGTAATACTAAGATGTTTGAAGATATCTGCTGCCAGTTTCACAGAATCCCCAGAAAGTTCCTCTTGAGCTTTTGCTATTGCATTGATGGACATCACCTTGAAGATAGTATTCCATTTCCCTGCTTCATAATATTTCCCCTCCTTTTTAATACGAGTAAATTTCTCGTTACCAGCACTAAACTGACTTCCAAATCTTTGTTCAAAAAGGCGAGGATATGAATATCGACTGACCACGTTCGGGTTGCCTGGGTCGCCAAACAGCAATTTCATCATGATGTCCCCCCTGTACTCCTGCATCGTTACACGATTGGTATCCATCGTTGGTTGAGCACGGAGCGTTCGTCGATTGAGGTAAGTGTAGTTTACATCCTCTAGTTCCATAGGCATAATTTCAACCCAGTGAGCCTCGGGCTCTTCCGTCGCACTACGGTGCCTTCGCCGCTTGCGTTTAGATTCTTCCTCTCGGACATTGCTTATGTCCATACGATCATCGCTAGCGTCAATAACTTGTGTTGGGGGATCGGAGCTGAGGCCCGACTTTATCTTCTCGGGTTCCATGGGTACAGCGGACTGTTTCGTCGTACTATGGGACCTTGGTCGTTTGCGTACACGGATTTCAGGTGGTACCCGGATTTCAGGTGGTACCCGGCTTATGTCCATACAATCCTCGAGTATGTCAATGACACTTGCTGCGGGCGGGGCGCTGAAGCCGGAGACTGGCGCCTCATCATAAACATCAGGGTAGGACTTGCTTGTGGCAATGTCTTGCACATCCCAGTCATAATCTTCCTTCCTATCCGGAAGTGAAAATGCGCCTTTATTACCCGAGTCTTCATTCTTTGGTATCTTAGAATCCATCAAGGATTGTGGGTGAGAGTTCGAGTTCGAGTTCGAGGTAGGTGTCAAAGGATGTTGGTGTTAGAGAAGAGTCCGAAAGACCGTCAACTACTTGAGGATATTAGCGTTATATGGGATACATAACACACCCTTGTGACAATAGAAGCGAGATATCACAGCATACACGTGAGGACCGGTGTTTTTGACTAAAAAAAACAATTGGGCGAAGGTTTGTTGTCCTCTTGATCTGAACGTACCAGCCATACCCTGGATATTATTAGGCGCCAGAAACAAAATCCGAGGGTTAAAAACAAGAACTTATTTACCCCTTCAGCCTTTGCATATCCATATTGGGATGACTATCCCCTGCCCTTAAAAGATACAATCTTGGATTTTCCATGAAACACTGGCTAGCGTCAATTTGCGTCGAAAAATACGTACAATTGTGGGAAACGTTGAGAATGGGATATGAGGACTCAACATCTACGTACGTGCAAACGCAAATAACACCTCTATTACGAGCAAGTGTGAATTATTTTTGAGGAATAGGTCGGAAGTCGAAGCCTGTTTTTTTTTTCTTCCCAAATCGGCAGTTGCCCAGGACAAAACTCCGAGCTTCGAGCCAGGGAAGGCCAGGGAGAGCCGTAGTTACTGTCTACCGGAGTTCTGCCCGTAGACCGCTAATGGGCGCTACTATGGCTCCGGTAATTCGGTCCCATCAGACTCCCATAGATTGGATCAATTCCGAATTCGTAATGGATTATCAAGCGCTCGAGTTCTTGGAGTCTTGGACCTCCTGGGACTTGAGGCTTCTTTTGATCTACTGTCCTATTTCATTCTGATATCAAGATAAGGAGGCAATCCTCTTATAATACCAATTTGGCCAATCCTTGTTGTCCTTGCTGCGCGACATGCCGTTTTTTGTTTTTTTTTTTCTTTTCAGCCGCATGCGATGAGGGGATAGTGATTATAAGTGCAGCGTAGTAGAAAGTGTGCTGATACAATCTTCATATTTGGCAAGTTAGATAGCAAAAGGACATGATATCCAGGTATGTTGCCCTTTAACAGCAAATCTAGTAATACACAGATCATATCCAACAAGTTCGTTATCATGCTCGATACGAAATATTGGCCTATGATATTGTCGATATCTCGGAGCTTTTGTAATTGAAAACGACGTAGATTGTTTCCTGAAAAAAAAAAGATAATAGGTAAGTCGGAGATACCCATGTCATGAGGGAAAATGAGATATCGAGCGAGGGGTGAGAACCGATGGCGACTTGAAGGTCAATTGCTGATGCGATCTAGTAGTAACTTCAAATATAATCAGCAACTTGTATAATGCCGTGAGGAGTGATTATGTCCCAGAGAGATGAGATACGGTTTCAGCTGAATGTTGTTCACAACCAGTCCTGATGGTCGGCCAGTGACAGCTTTGAACCTGGCCAGAATACGTCATCGGAGTCTAATCATAATCCTAAAGGACGTATCCGCTCCAGAGCTACGCTATTTTTAACAGACAGTCTGCAAATGCATGAAAAATTACTGCGATGAGTGTGATTCATGTCTTAAAAATGAGAATTAGAAGAAATTTAACGGAAGTATTTATAATTAAGACTCACATGATGATAATAATAAGAGGTTCCTCTTCAAGTTTATTGGAACCAATGACGACTTGAAGATCGATTACTAGTAACTTGGACTTAGGGAAATATTATCCTTAAGTATGATTGTCGGTCAGTTCAGAGAGATGAGGCATGATCTCATCTGAACATTGTCTACAACCGTTCCGAAATGATGGCTATAGATCGCATAGGCGAGTTCATAATAAGTTGCTCGGATGCTATTGTTCAAGGAGTCACCAAGTTGATTAATAATCTCTGAAAGGCAGCTTGAGGCGAAATCAGAATAAACAGTTAGGACTCGGGTGATATCGTCTAAGGAGTCGCTTGGAAATACTTCTGAAGGGCAGCTTGAGGCGAACTCAAAATTTTGTAGCGAGTCGTTCGGATCATGGTGATGGTATCGTGTATTGAGTCGCTTGAATAATTCTGAAGGCCAGCTTGAGGCGAACTTTAAATAAGTCGCGTCTAATGAGTCACTTGAATGATTCTGAGAGCAGCTTGAGGTAAACTCAGAATTTTGTAGCCGCTTGGATGGCGATGGCATCGTCTTCACTTGAATATAATCCTCAAGGTCTTTTCCTTGCAAATATACGAAATAAATTACAGCAACATGACTTCAATAATAATAATAAATTAAAACAGATTCAACAGTCACATGGAAATAAAACTCACATAATACCAATACCAATAACTCATCACTCTAAAAAAATCCTCACCGCGCCTCATCCAGTCCTCGCTGCGCCTCCCCCATCCCACCCTCCCCCCACTGATCTTGCAAAAGTCTATAAAGATCAGCAACGAGATAAAGGCTCCCGGCCAACACGACCTCTTCCCCCGGCTTAACCCTCGTATTCGCCCATTCTAATGCTTGGCGTAAAGGGGTAAGTTCATCACGGTCCGCGTCAGAGACAAAGGGGGGATGGGAGAAGACGATCACTTCGCCGGGGTGTGATTGTGGTGTGGGTGTGTGGGCCGTGTTTGGCGTGCCGGGCGTTGAGGACGTAGGAGTCGGTGTTGCAGGGGTCGAACTTTTACTCGATTCAGGACTCTTCCCTTTTCCTTTCGCATGTCCATGTCCTTCCTTCTCCTCAAAGACAATCCTCCTCCCAATCCTCTCCATCTCATCCAGATCCACATATTTAACCCACGGCATATCCTCCACAGGCGAGAACGGCACAAACGCGACATTATCTCCCTTCTGTAACAACGCCGCAAGGGTATCATAAGGCGATTTCGGCGGCGAATGCGACAATGAGAGGATGAATGTCCGCGGGGGACGATGTGGCGTCGGCGAAGACGATTTGAATGGGTTGTGGCGATGCAGGAAGCCGCGGATTTGGCCCGCGTCTTCGTCGTTGTCCAATGATGTGCGGAGCTCAATAGATGAGGATGATGCGGAAGAGGATCTTAGCGACATGCTGATAAGATAAGCGTTTAACGCCTGTGCGGAAGAGGGATTGTGCGCGCCGTCGACTAAGACCGTCAAGGACGCGCCTTCGCCGCTAGGATCTCCTACGACGACTCGATCGAGCCGGCCAGGCCACCGCGTGTCCAGAACACCACTGTATATCGTCGTCGGGCTGATGCGATCAAAGACAGCTTGTAAGGGTGTGTCGCTGTTGGCTGCGTCTTTCATCACTATTCCGAGCACCGTCATCGCGGTGCCAAGGTTCTGAAGCTGGTGGGCGCCTTGTAAGGGGAGTTCAAGGTTGAATGAGGTTTCCCATGTGGAGAAATACGTGCGGACGTGTTGTGTGTGGAAGGAGGTGCCGGATTCGAGGGCTGGAGCGGTGTACGCTGTGGTCGGTGCGTCGTAGACTGTGTCGGTTATGCGACTGGAGTTGTCTTTTGGGCGATATTCAACGGGGATGGCACGTGTGAGCTTGGCGCCGATGCTTCCTGCAAAGTTCTCCACGGCGTATTCCACTTCGCTGTATTTCTGCTCGCCGAGGATGAGAGGCTTGCCCTTCCGCGCGATACCTGCTTTCTCGTGTGCGATAGCCCCAGGGGTGTTCCCCAAGAACTTTTGATGATCCAGGTCGACATTCGTTATAGCAGAAGCTAGGATAACCTCATCCGGCAATGCGTTCGTCGCGTCTAGTCTCCCGCCCAGCCCCACCTCGAATATCGCGATTTCGACACCCGCGCGTTCGAATATCTGCGTGGCCGTGGCGGTCATAAGTTCGAAGTTCGTTAGGCCGATCTTTTCGCTGGCATTGAGGGACTCGACTTCGGAGCGGACGGCGTGGTAGGCTTCAGGACTGATTGGACGGCCATTGATAGAGATGGAGTCCCAGACATGGAGGAGGTGGGGAGAGTTGAACCGTCCGACTGAGATGTGCGAGGCGGTGAAGATGGAGGAGAGGATTGCGGTTACGCTGCCTTTCCCGTTTGTTCCTGCGACGTGGATTGTTGGGCGTCGGTACTTTGGCAGCAGTGAGAGTACGTGTTTAATCCGGACTAGAGATAAGTCCATACACGATAGTCGTCCTTAGGGTCCTAGCTTCCAAGGTTTGTCAACAAAGTGATTACCGGCTTTGAATATGCCAAGGGTCGGTTGTATACGAGACAATAGGAATGACGATATGGTGCTGAAGACCGTTAGCACGTCGCCCTCAGGCGTCCACAACGCGCCTTCCGGTTTCAATGTCGCCCAGTTACCCTTCACCAAGGCAAACATTTGCAAGCCTACTTGTATTTACCTTTGAAGCTTAAGCAGAACCTTTTTGTCGTTTATATATCCCTGCGAGTCCCTGCAACGCGGAACGTCGACTAGCTTCGGTACCTTAGATGTTCCCGAGTCGTTTGCCAATTCTCGCAAGAATATTGGTGGCATCCATACAGCAGTCTATACCAGGCTATATTAGCCAGCATCCTGCATAGGCACAGCATCTCGATGGTTCTCGTGACCAGACGTATTGTTCAGCAGAACTGTATACCTGAGTTCAACCTGAACTAGATTCTCAATGGGTTTGAGTCCATTCGAGTTGCTTCACCTTTGTAAAGTAAGTACTTAGTATTCGTCCGCCCGAGCGGCATTGAACCCTTGTGAGATTGTAAATTCGCGATAAGCTTGGTATCAACATCTTCATGACTTGTAGCGCCTCGGTTCGACTTCTGTGTCAATTTGGAGTCCATGTCCACGCAACTTACGTCGATAATTCGTCACATTGGATCTTCTTTTTCTCTTCTTAAGGACGCGAGAGACTTCGATAGGCATGCGTTGGCTCAAACGGAGGTCGAGTCCGGACACCGCCGACGACAACGACGTCATAGCCCGCAAGCGCATTCGATCTCTCCCAGTATATAAGCGAGCCGTCTCACGTTCTCTCCTTCTCTTTACCCCCATCTCCACTGCCATGTCCATCGACCCCAGTCAGATTGGCAAGCCCAAGCCACGGCCCAGGAGGCACAAGCGAAGTCTCACCGGTGAGGAGCACGTTGTCGACCACTTGAATTGTCGTTCAATGTTTGCTTTCGATAGGTTATCTCCCTGAAGTTAACAAGGATGGCAAGGAAGTATGGCCTAAAGGCGAGGAGAAGACCTGGAAGGCTGGATTGAAGTCTGTGTCTACTGGTGAGAGTGATGTCATGCGATGGACGAATAGTGATACTGAGCCGTTCTTCGCCCACCACAGAAGTACCGCAGATCACGGAGAACATTGTGCACCATGTTCAGACCAGTCTTGCTCGTCAAGCGTTCGTTGTGTATATTATCGTAATACAGAGTGGTATCCTGACATTTTCATAGTTACAACCTCGACAACTTTGGTGCATACAATGCCACTGCCCTCGCCGTTCGCGACGACTTGATCGTCAACTGGAACGACACCCAAATGACGTACACTCGCAAAGCCCCCAAGCGAGCCTATTATCTCTCGGTATGTCGTTCTGACCCAAATCAAAAGCCCGGTTTAACCTTCCACTCCAGCTCGAATTCCTCATGGGTCGCTCCCTCGACAACGCCCTCCTAAATCTCGGCGTCCGCCCCCAATACGAAGAAGGCGCAACCAAGCTCGGCTTCAACCTCGAAGACCTCATCGACACCGAGCGCGACGCCGGTCTCGGAAACGGCGGTCTAGGCCGTCTCGCCGCGTGCTACCTCGATTCCAGTGCCACCATGGAGCTCCCCATTTGGGGCTATGGCTTAAGGTACAAATACGGTATATTCCAGCAGCTGATTGCCCCCGACGGCAGCCAGTTCGAGGCGCCGGATCCGTGGTTGGCCCCGGGATTCAATCCTTGGGAGATCCCTAGGCCGGATGTTAGCTATGATGTCAGGTTTTATGGACATGCTGACAGGACGAACAAGGGGAGGGCTGTTTGGGTGAGTATTATGACGTATATGCGAGGGAATATCAGCTGATTTCCGATGTAGAGTGGAGGACAAGAAGTCATTGCTGCTGCTTATGACGTTCCCATCCCCGGATACGCGACGCGTACCACCAACTGCATTAGGCTTTGGGAGTACGTGTTTTGATTTGCCAGGATATTAATTTACTTATCATCTCCTTTAGCTCTCGTCCCAAGCGCGGGTTCGATCTCCAATCCTTCAACGCAGGAGACTACGAACGCGCCGTCGAAGCCTCCAACACCGCCGAACAAATCACGTCCGTCCTCTACCCGAACGACAACCACTCCGTCGGAAAAGAGCTCCGCCTCAAACAACAATACTTCTGGACCGCCGCGTCTCTCTCCGACATCCTCCGTCGCTTCAGGAACCTCGACAAGCCATGGAGTGAGCTCCCCGAGAACGTCGCCATCCAGCTCAACGACACACACCCTACGCTCTCCATCGTTGAATTACAACGCATCCTGGTGGACGAGGAAGAAGTGCCATGGGACACGGCATGGGATATCGTCACGAGGACGTTCTTCTACACCAATCATACCGTCCTTCCTGAGGCGTTGGAGAAGTGGCCTGTGCCCTTGATGTCGAACCTCCTTCCCAGGCATATGCAGATCATATTTGATCTGAACGCGAGTTTCCTCCAGGCCGTTGAGAAGAAGTTCCCGGGTGATGTTGGAAAGTTGCAACGCGTCAGCTTGATTGAGGAGGGGTATCCTCAAAATGTTAGGATGGCTAACTTGGCTTGCATTGGTATGTCTTTATCCTCACTATATCATACCCTAACTTAACTAATCACATCATATCATCTTAGGCTCCCGCAAAGTCAACGGCGTCGCCGAACTGCACTCCGACCTCGTCCGCAAAACCATCATGAAAGACATGGTCGACATCTTCGGCGTCTCGAAGTTCGGCAACGTGACGAACGGGATCACGCCCCGCCGCTGGCTCGACCAGTGCAACCCCGGGCTCAGCACGCTCATCACCGACGCGCTCGGCATCCCGAAGACGAAGTGGCTGAAGGACCTGACGCTGCTCAAAGGCATCGAGAAGTTCACGAAGGACAAGAAGTTTAAGACGCAGTGGGCGGCGGTGAAGCGCGCGAATAAGGAGCGGTTGGCGCATTATGTGGAGAATACGCTGGGCGTGCAGTTGGATCCGAATCATATGTTTGATTTCCAGGTTAGTGAGACCTTCTTTGCTTGTGTTCTGGCGAGGATTACTTACTGATTGTTTGTTCATGGTATAGTGCAAG
The DNA here is from genome assembly GCA_000827215.1 of Sphaerobolus stellatus SS14. Classification (NCBI taxonomy): domain Eukaryota; kingdom Fungi; phylum Basidiomycota; class Agaricomycetes; order Geastrales; family Sphaerobolaceae; genus Sphaerobolus; species Sphaerobolus stellatus. Next base: position 23,003 of record KN837178.1, read on the forward strand.
CGTATCCACGAGTATAAGAGGCAGTCGTTGAACATCCTTGGTGTCATTCACGTACGTTGCATTCTTCTTTGACTTGTCGATCGAATCTCACTGTTGGCTTTCTCCTCTAATAGCGTTACCTTACCCTGAAGAACGCAACCCCAGAAGAACGTAAGAAGGCTGTCCCTAGGGTCGTCATCTTCGCAGGAAAGGCTGCGCCCGGATACTACATGGCTAAATTGGTACGTTATTGCGTCTCAATCTTACGTGCTACGTACTAATATCTTGAACTTACAGACCATCCGTTTGATCGTCACTGTCTCCAAGGTCCTCAACAATGACCCTGATACGAAGGATTATCTTAAGCTGTTGTTCTTGCCGGATTATAGCGTGCGTATAACCACGATCGGTTCTGTATTATGATTAAACGTTTTGTGCAGGTTTCCCTTGCGGAACTTATCATCCCCGCTAGCGACATCAGTCAGCACATCTCCACCGCCGGTACCGAAGCCTCTGGTACATCCAACATGAAGGTATATTCATTCTTCATTCTTCTTCGCGTTAACGTTCTCATCCTCATCTTTATCCAGTTCTGTCTCAACGGCGGTCTCCTCCTCGGCACCGTCGACGGCGCGAACATCGAAATCGCCGAAGAGATCGGCGAAGACCAAGTCTTCTTCTTCGGCCACCTCGCCCCGACCGTCGAGGGCGTGCGCTATGAGCACACGTATCACCCCGTAGCGGTGGAGGAGCGGTCGCCTGCGTTGGCGCATGTGTTGAATGAGATCTCTGGCGGACGATTTGGAGACTCGGGGCCGTTTGAGCCGCTACTTAATACGATTCGCCAGGGCGACCATTATCTTATTTCGGATGACTTTGATTCTTGTGGGTGTTGTTTTGTGTGGAGATGATTTTTGGTGTTGACTGATGACAATGTGTCGTTGCAGATATCGAAGCCAACAAGACCGTCGATGAAGAGTTCGCGGATCGGGAAGGATGGCTCACTAAGTCGATCACTACTGTTGCGAGGATGGGCAAGTTCAGCTCTGATCGTGCTATCATGACTTATGCTGAGGTATGCATATATCTTTCTTTCTTCATGTGCGGTTCTGATTGTGTTGATTGTTTTTAGGAATACTGGAACATCGAGCCCGTCAAGGTCGATGAGAGGACTTGAAGTGAAGTGGCAAATAAACGGTACCTACCCGGCCCCCGCCAAAGTGCATGAACGTCATTATGTAACGAAATTAAGTCAGAAGAAAATGTGAGAAAACGAATGTACGAAAATTCAAGTTGTGTATGGACTTTCAATTCATGTTTCATTTACATTCTATCAACAATTGCCAGTCACGGTGCTCTCTTGTTTTTGTATATTTTTTCTTTGTTTCTTTGTTTGGTACTTAGACCGTATTTCTGATTATGCAGAGCATGTTTTGTTTGCTTCTTCATTCTCATTTATGCTTTAGGTCTTTGATATAAATGTGCTCCTTATTCATATTCAGGTTCATCTTATTTCTCCAAGTCCACCGTGGCAGTCGGGTAAATATAAGTACCGCCGGATGAACGTTGGTGCCGTTTTCCGTGGTGGCTTGCTCAACCTCATTCTCGACGACTCAGACGGATCGCTGAACATTTCGGCTCGGTATACCTTGCTGAAAGACATTTATTCATGGCTTTCAACAAAGCGTCGTCCTTTAATTGAATCCATACACAAGACAATCTCTGAGGCTGTAAGTAGATTCTAAATTCTTAGTGGTTCCTGGCATAATATCTCATCTATTGCTCAATTCAGCATGTCCAATATCCTCATAACCGCGATTTGACGAGGAGTCTCGACAAACCTGGCCCCCACTTTTCCTAGATTTTTGATGGCGTGATGCTTGGAGTGGGGGGGACGCCAACCTTGACGAGTGTCCTCCACGTTTAGTATATAAGGAACTTGTGTATGGTGGTAACAAAATTACCTTGTAGATGAGGTCTTCTCGATCAATGCCTTGCTGGACAATGGACTTGGGGCGGAACGACAATTAGCTTCAAAGGGCGAATACTTAAACGACTTATGAACAAGACTTGGCGGCAACTGCCTATATAATATGCTGTTGTAGAGCATCCACAGACCGCTGACCCGCCAAAATCACCCCCCATGGATTCACCCCTTTCGTCTACCAGCTGGGGATTCGAATACTAGCTCTGCGCCTGGGAATCCCGTTGAAGAAACCAGGAATGCTTCACCTCCCTCCCTCTTCCGAGTTCCCTTGCGTCGGATACAAAGCCGTCCCGAACGGTGGTTCGTCCGAGTCCCAGGAACAGCGGTACGAACGCCCTTATTCGAAAACAGAATTACTCAAGGTAAATTGCGACGGGAACCTTGTTTTGAGAATCGGACATAGGGGAGGTCCATTGTTTACGATTTTGGGTTCCAATGGATTGGGTCTTTTATGACAACGAGAACACGGATGATGTCAAAGCAATAGGTCAGAACAAGTCACAACCTATCTTGCTATAATTCATCATGAATGTCATCTTAAAGGTTTCATGTGATATACCCATTGGCTTTTTGGCTTAGGAGGAAAGGCCCCTCGTCCTTGCCGAAAATGAAAGCTTATGCAGGGACCTTTTGGGCGCTTAATATGACAAATGTTAAAATGTCGTTGGTAGGAAAGAGGATAAAATGCTGTAAATTTTTCCAAAATAAAACAATGGATTGAAATACAAGATGATGGACAAGATTGGACACCTTCGGCTGTGTCATGATCATTGGAATCCTTCCCTTAGTCTCTTACTATTATTTAGAAATTAAGTAGTAAACATAGCGAAGCACTGGCAATGAGGGACTATTTTGGATGTTATTCCAGTGTTATCGGTAATACAAGATACCAACCATGGAATAGTATATTATCAATTGAGCTCATAAACATAGAAATACCAGTCTGATCCAAAGTGCACGGAGAATGGGATTCAGATTACTCACCTCCTGGAAGGAAGCTTGGCAGCGCTAGGCTTGACCGTTTAATGGGAACGTTGTGGGGTCTTGTGGGGTTCGCATTTGATCTCGGCGAACCGCTTACATGAGGGTCGAGTTCCGACAACCGAGGCTGCAACCCGGGATGCCGGTATTACTTCCTTCCAGTTTCTTCCTTCCTTCCTTCCCTTTCCTTCCGCACTGACGCTGGATATTATTGCTTCTTCAATACCGACATTTTTTAAAGAAGCGACATTATTCTAAGACAGATCGGCCTCTCCAGACCACTTCCATGTCATAGGAAGTATAGAAATGTTAACGAAGAAGAGTAGAGAAGGGTCGCTTAGCAAATTTCCAGCATAACACCACGAGGTAAAAGTCCGCTCTTCGCTCTTGTTCATACGGTTTTCCGATTCCATCGTGACAGCGTATTCATGATTGAACTAACTTTTACTTCCTTGCTACGTAACTAGACGATAAAACACTAAGTATTCTCGAATATTTAGGTAAACAGTACTATGTCTCTTCAAAATTGGCAAACTCTCGTTTACCCTCACAGAAAACAGATGATATCTATTTACAGTAGTAATATTATGAAGCCCGTGTTATATTATGCAGCCCCTCACTAAAACCGCCGGTAATGACACTAGTGCGGTCCAACGCCTCATTGTCCATCAACATTCACGTGCACAAAGCAAGGGAGGAGGAGGGTTTCCATATATTAAATGCTTTTGTATTGAATGTTTTATTTTACTGGGTTTTACTCCTTTCCATTTGACCCGTTCTTTACTATGGACGACTTTTTGTCTATGCCTCGCTCTCCAGATACATCACCCACACAGGCTGGGTTTTCCCCCATGATGACGATGCTCAACAACACACTTCATCAAAACTCACCTCAATATTTTCTTATGTCTATCGAAGAAGAGTTCACAGCGAAAGCGCAAAGGTTTAAAGAAAATGCAGCGAGGGAGAAGAGACTACCTCCTATGAAGATTCTGTCGGTGCCTAGTACCGGACCCTTTTCGGTATCTGCTTGGGCTGAAAGGCATCGTTTCGAAAGTGAATTTCGTGGGACTGAAGTACAGATGAAAACCGCATATATTGGGGCAGAGAAGTACTACAGCGACGTAGCTATTGATGACCTCAGCCGCAGTAAGTTCCTCCTCCATAAACTTCTCAGGATTAGTATACGACGTTGATATATTCACAGTTAGCCTGCAGGATATGTTTGTTCGTCGTATACATAAGGTAAGTCCTATGGTTTGTAGCCACTGATGGTCGGTATCTGATTGATTTGTATAGAAAAAGTACCTGCTATGTCGGATAGTCGCACCCCCAAGTATGCCAGTGACAGTGCAGCAATGTTTTTACTAACTCACGTATTTAGCGCGACTAATTGCTGTGAACGTTTACATCGAAGATCCATTGGGGCATGGCGAGCTGCTCTGCATATACAACTTCCCTTCTATGCTCACGGCGGGAACAGAAGAGCTGGACGCTCTGTTTCCTATTGGGACTATTCTCGCTATTCGGGAACCATATTTGAAGAGTTCTCTACAGAATACCTCCAATACGTTTATACGTGTGGATTCTCCTACGGACATCATTTTTGTTCCGCCCAGTTCTCCCTTGCTGAACGGGGTGACATGGAGGAATGGTCCGAGCGTTACGGGCTCTCCACTATCCCCCACATCAGATATCGAGTGGAAAGCCCAGGGAAACTCGCATTTCAAAGCAGGTCGTTGGCTCGCGGCCGCAGTCGCCTATACAAGTGGCCTAGCTTTGCAGTCGTCTAACGAAGCATCGGTTTGTTTACTTCGAGCAAACCGCGCCGAAGCATATTTGAAACTTGGATATTTATCTGCAGCCCTTGATGATGCAAACTTCGTTCTATTAAGCTCTCCGATTAGCGATGATATTCGAGGAAAGGCGTTATCTAGAGCTGGCAGAGCTGCCTATGGTCAGGAAAGGTATAACCTTGCACATGAATACTTTCAGAGCCTTATGGCTCTTCGACCTGGCGATGAAAATGCCACTATATGGCTCAATCGCACGATGATACGTCAAGATGAGCAGAAGCATGGGAAATATAACTGGTTGCAGTTATTCAAAGATTCTCAATCTCCGAGTGGTTCGTCTATGGACGTCGCCGACTTTGTTGGCCCCATCTCAGTAGCATCCCTAGTTAACCGCGGTGGCGGTAGGGGGATTACCGCAACCCGTGATATTAATCAAGGAGAATTGATAGTACGTAGGATTGATTCTAATCATTACATGTTCAAGACTGATCAGTTTTTGCAGATGGTTTCTAAACCTTTTGCCGCAAGCTTCCCTGGCGATTTCCGGTCCAATGAGTCAATAATTGCTCTGAATCTGGTTACAAATACAGGCAATCAAGCTTGCGGTGTTGGATTAATTCACAAGACCGTCGAAAAGTTATATGGTAACCCCGACATGCGCGATTTTGTATACCATTTATACGCGCCACTTCATCATACCTCTCCATCATCATATCCTCCTCCTTTTACCGATGCCAAACTTTTGGATCCGTTAAGGACAACTATTGATATTGATATCTCCCGCATCGAAAGTATATGCAGCCTCAATGCATTCCGTCCTGAGCCTATAGCCTACCGTGATTTTACTACAGGTATAACGGACAATGCTCATTCGTATCTTGATACTCCACGCGCACTATACCTATTACCCTCATTATTCAACCATTCCTGCGACGCAAAGACGGTACGGACATTTTTACAAGATATTATGGTTGTGCGAACCACCGCACGGATTGCCAAAGGAGAAGAGATATTCTTAGCTTACGTTCCGCCCAGCTCTCCTTACGCTGATCGAAATAAAGCTTTGCACACACATTATGGGATCGTCTGCCACTGCGAAATTTGTAAAAGTGGACGCATAGAGGACGAAAGTGCCTGTACAAAGAGGAAGACTCTAGAAGAGGAGCTTGAAGTATCATTTAAAGCTTGCAATTCGAACGCCATCCGCTTATCTACTGCCATTCCGAGGATCAATTCCCTGTTGAATAAGCTAGAGATGACATATTCACCTAACGCCCCAATGTTCAAACCAACTCTTGCATATGCAAGGCACCAATTCGCGGCGCTACTCCAAGATCAAGCGCAAAGTTCACGTAACCTCAACACTTATCGTCAAGCTATCCTTGAAGAGATTGAAGCTCTAAGAGCGCTTGGAATCCTAGTCAATGATTGGTCGGTGAAAAAGGCTACTTCCTCTAAAGAAAGACAACAACTGCCCATCAACGCTGACGCATTCGCCGGGACTTGCAATCATGGGGCTGTAATGATAATCCTTATGATTGTGGCATGCTTCCTCAGAGTTGGAGATGAAATTAGAGCAGAGAGATGGTTGCGGGCAGCTCTGTGGTGTATGTGCTGATTTGTTTGTTTGTTTTAATTGAAGATACTGATGAATCGCGCACAGTGGAAAACCTTTTGGTCGGAGGAGGAAAAAAGCTTTTCGAGGAACGTTATAAAAGGATATTGGATAAAACTGCCGTCCAAGCATTTTTGAAAATTATTGAGAGTAAGTCGGAGTTTTAGTCCTTCAGTGATATTATAAAGGAACCGAACTAGGTCATGCTATCCTCTAGGGTACTACGTATTATCAGCCAGTGTTTAGTAACTACTTCTACAAGGTTTTTGTGTATCTTAAAGTCATTATTTTATCCACTGCAAAAGCTCTATAACTTGTGTTCAGCTCCTCGCGTCTTCAAGATGCGGCCACATAGTAGGACTGCTGATGTAAGGTTCACGCGTCTGAGTATAATAATATTCTGACGGTTAATCCTCGAAAGCGAGATTTGCGAATGTGAGTAGTGATGAGCAAGGAACAGACCGTTGTAAAATCTCTTAATTTAGAGTCCCCCCACTTCGGTTCAATATACAAGCTTTAAATACTAAATTGTAGCTACTAATGAGTCACAATAGAATCCCTTTAAGATTCTAGTAGCTACCATCGCATTCTTGAATATTTGATAATATATGAGTAATGAAAGGATTGCATTAGCAATCCTTGACCGAGAAACCCGAACTTTCCGATTTCTAGTGAATCATAACCTTCCGTTACAGCTGAGCATTACCTACTATCAATGCCGACTCACCCCAGAGCTGGAACATGTAGCAACGGAAACCTTAATTGTTCTTTCACTCAGCTTACTGATACTTATTTAAGGTTTAGGGAGACTCCGTATCACAACGACTTGACTTGAATGCCGATTCGGATTTGCGTTATTAATAAATGGTTGAAAACTTCTTCAGCACGTTCAGTCTTTAATACGTACTGTAAGATCTGAGAGCTTGATGAAATTTAAATTAAATAATAAATCCAAATATCAACCAAAGAATAAATCATAAATCGCGTTTTCATACGTGGGTTGACAAAGTCCGGTCATTAGAAATGAATCGAAAATAAGCGGAAACCCGTCGGAACTTTTATCACGGCCCTGGTGGTATGCGTGGCTCGAGGTCCTCAAGCCATTATTGAGGTATCGAGTCGTCCAGTAGTAGAAAACCCATCACGTCGCGCGAAGTGCAAAGATTGTTCGACCATTGTAGAATTATCTCCAGCCGTCGCGTGTATTTCTTCCCATTGTCTAAGATGAAGCAAAAAACGAGCGGTCATGAGACCCGA
>KN837178.1:93125-105940 GCA_000827215.1 Sphaerobolus stellatus SS14
AGGAAAGTGAAAGAAGATAACGAGAAGCTCTGGTGATATCATTGAATAATGGCAATATAGTGTCCTCAATATAAAGGATGGAGATAATAAAATATAAATAAAATGAAGGAGAGACTAGAAGCAAAGGAATGACAGGAAAGAAACATAACTGAACATCACCAGGATGAATAGGAAAAGCAATCAAAGGAATAGGGATCCAATAGAAGGAGATCTTCCAAGAACAATAAGGAAGATGACTAAGGAGGAGCACCAGGACTGAATGAATGGAGGATAGGAATATATCTAGTTCTGGATATGATCCAAGGTAGGTTGCCATACTTGATCCAAGAACTGGGATTCCATAAGATGAGTGCCAAGAAATGAGATGAGGGGGAGATAATATGTGAAAATGAAAATACAATCAGGGGGAAATAAGGTGGTCCCCTGACACCGTCCCAGCGGATGTCAGAAGGTAGGTAAATATATTATTTAGTAGATCACAGTCTCACTGTTTATCTGTGAAATGCTAGATAAGCCCCTTCAAGTGTCTATTCCTAATGTATAAGTATGTCATTGGAAGATTGGAGAGAAAAAACTGACATTCTCCATTGCAATCCTAACTTCCATCACAGGCTGTGTTATGATTATGTCACCATTAATACCATCCCGGTAAGCATCGCTCACCTCAAATTCATCTTCGCTTGCGAAGATACATTAAAACGAAGGTGTGATTCTATTCCCATTCGTACATTCGACTAATCAAGCTGGTGGTCAAGGACAAACTGGGAGGGCCGTACAATTTTGGAGGAGAAGAGTTACACATCTGTCCTCCTGAAATATCTAATCCAGGGTTGCCATCTAATCCCACCTTCCGATAAAGAAAATGGAAAATATTATGTAAATGATCTTATAAACAACTGTTAAGCCCCGTGCTTAAGTGTCACAACACGTGACTTCGTTTAACCTCTACGAAGCTTCGGAGAAGGTCACATACCTTCAGAGAGCTTCGTTTGGACTTCGTTCGACTTCCTATCTTACTTCGTTCAACTTCGCATCCCATCTCGTCTTCATGTTTGCACAACAAACCCTTTGCCCACATCTCGACTTCTTTCTAGATCCCAAGGGCTATGCCTTTGCCCACATACTTTGTTCTATCACTCTATCCGCTCCACTATTCCATAAGACTATTATTAGTCTTCCCTGGACCTGGCACAATTGGTCCTCGATACTACTTCTATTCTAACAGATGACACTTCGTCATGTCTGTTCCCATTTCGTTTGTATTGTTTCCGTTCGCTTATCTTTTCTTATGGCATATTTCCGTTCACTTATATTTGTATTGCATATTTGTCCGTCATACCTTTTCGATCATTCACATTATTTGTTTATACATTCCCCCGAACCTTCGCTATTCGACGATACGCATATACCCATTGTTCTATCACTTTATATTATACTCTGTTCCGCATTTGACTTATTCATTTGTAATACTTCCCTCTGCTTTCATCCATGGACTTATAGTATATAAGTACATGTATCTTAGCTAGTTTTCTCCAGTCGGAAATTAGCACCCTAGCCCATTAAGCCTTATAGACCTTATTGTATATCCTTCCTATACTCGAGCCTAGTGCTCATTCTTCTCTATATACTTCAGACCTCTATTACCTCCAAACCGAATACAACCTTCAAAGATCAACTCTGATCTTCACCTCGAACCTTTGATCTTACTCCGAAGTCCTACCTTCGTTCGGGACTTCGTTCCAACACTTCGTTCAGAACTTCGGTATTCGAATCCGCTCTTATATTGTTGGTTCTAATCTGTTCCAAATTAAGGACACGTACAGTTCGAGACAGCGCAACCCACGACGTTGAAGCCAAGTCCTTTGGTTCTAACCCTTCGTTCTTTAGTGTGACTTCGTTCGTTACTTTGGTCACACTTCGGAACCCTTCCTTAGGATCAGCTTGTAACAACAATGATGCATTTCTACAATTTTTCTGGAATAAATGATCTAATGCAGGAGTCTTCATGCTGGTTGATGGTCATGGGGACGGTAGAATCTGTAGATATTAAATAAATAAAAATTTGCGGTATAAAAATAAGGTGTGATAATACATTATTACGATAGAGAAGAAGATAATAAGGTCCTAATAAGCACCTTATAATGTGTGATTATGTCGTTAGGCATTATTATGTATTTGAGATTTTTGCGACACCATGATCATCCTGCCTAAGGTATGCAAAAGATGATTTGTGAGTCTCTCAGGGAAGTAAAGAAGCCTTCATAGCAAATCTCTGATACATAGAAAGTCAGAAGACACTTCACAGCAGGGAAGACGGAGAACTAACCTTGTATGTTTCATCTGTACTGTACGATAGGTTTCCACCGCTTTATAATGCAGGCTCACGTGCATGGCTCTCCGATGCCTTCGTCAGAATGGTCCATATCGGAGAGCAACAATATCCCGCTCAGTCATTCCCAGCCTAAGCTTGAAGCGTCAATTGAGTATATCATTGTGAATTCTGATAAATGGCATACAGATCATCGAGCATGGTGGTGAGTGTGATCTGAATATTTGGCTGACCTCCTTTCGAAAAGTTCATAGGTCAGTTCGTGCGATTTTACCCACATCATGTGTGTGTGCAGGACATGATGTAGAGAGATCCCCTGTGACAGATCAAGATCAAACAGAGAAATAATCCACTGAGCTGGCATTTAAACAGAGTCGTCATTGTGCATACCATATGTACGTGCCCATTCCCGGTATGTTAGCCATGGATGGTCTTTAGGCAAATTGAGCAAGTTACTGATGATGGGTTTAGGTTTAGGTCCGGGAAGCAAGCGAACACCTGTCGAAAGAGTGTGTCTAGCTAGCTCAATGCCAGAAGGCTCAACAGGACATGGTGATACTCGCCTTTAGGAACGCGCTTCCGTGTAATGGATTGAAGGAAGAGTAGCAGTAATCCCAATGCAAGAGAAAGAGGAAGATAAACGGACATGGCTTGCCAAGATGCCGTCTTTACTCTCTCGACATCTCATATATACTGTGGATGGATCATGACTGGTGATAAGATACGTAAAAATAGACCATTGAATTGTGCAAGAGTGGTCGGACCTTGGCTTTTAACCCCTGGGCTTCTGATGCACACGTCTCCCTACAGAATCTAGGTGGTTAAGTGAAGATTAGATAAAGAAGTAATTCTTGCAGTGCTTTTTCTGGAGGAGTTAGATCAAGGACGAGTGAAAGTGTGCTTAATATTAGGGCTCAGCATTGTAACTGTATAGCGCCGTATATACGGCACCGTATACGGCCTCCATAACCGTTCCGTCAGCCATTTTTCCCAGCCTCGCTGTGTTACGGTACGGCACCCATACGGTGCTGTCTGAGGCTGTATAAAACGGCCATATTATGGCCTTACGGCACAATGGTCTAAGCGCCGGAAAAAGTGCATAAAATCAACATTTTCTGGTCTAATATCCGAGTCAGTATCACATATATTCATGATTAATAGTGTACTACTACTTGGTTGAGGAGTTATCCAAGTTTTTCGAGGCAGAGGTTGACTCTCGAAAGGTAACTGGACCGGCGCCTAACTTCGGAGGTACCTGCCGAATATCCCTGGCCCAGTGTATTCGAGTTTAAAAGTCACATTTACACAGAGTGAGTTGGGTCGGACGCCCACTAGCACCCATGTCAACACTTTGACCCGCAGCCGCGCCACCTATTCCTCTTTTCCTCAACAGTTCGGGCTTGGGTTCAAGACCGCACAGGGGGTGTGCTGGCAGTCACCAGAATGTGCAGGCTTGTTGGATCACCCATCCCAATGGATTTAAGGAGGAGAGAGAGGGGAACCACCGCTTCCCCATTGCCAACAGAGGCATCCGCTAGGTATGTCCTCACCGACGTTGAGGATCGCACTTTTTTGGCTAACTGAGACTTTGCTAGTCTTCCATGCCGCTTATTTTCTGTTTTAGACCGTTGACGTCTACACCGCCACTGACATCTTTCGAGTCATATATGCCTCGGCCATCAGATGACATCACATCGCAGAACAATCAAGGATCCGGATCGAGTTTGCAAGAAACCCTACACACACCACAGCCTCCTGGGTCGATTGACAACGCCGCCGCCTCCCTTATTGTCCAGTGATGTCTCTCCATTGTTGAATGCTACCGAAAGGGGGAAATTAAAACATCTGAGGCCATCGTACTCCTCCAGGGTGAATTACCAACGTCCGAGGAACAAGCTTTCCGCACTTACATCGACATGTGCATCAAAATCAAGCATGAACATGCGGCCCCCACATCCAAGGGGAAGCAAGTTGCGGACCGGATTGCAGAAGGCTCGAGCGGCAATCAACCATCTCAGCAACAATCAATCGGTCTCGTCCCAAGTCCCACAGCAAGCATTGACGACACAACACACCTCCAACATCCGCAATTTGCGCTTGATCGACAGGATGATGAGCCCGCCCCTCAGGATGTCGACAACGACACCCACAATCATGATGTCAGCAAGAAGGGTTTTGACCATTCAAAGTTACCCTGGTTCAACACTCCTGAGCCCTACCTTGACCCACACATTGGCGACACCTTGGAGAGAAAATGTTATTATCTCACCAATGCCAAAGATATCAAGATCGAGACCCTTGGATGCGCGAATTGCCCCCCGTTTCCCGATGGATTGTGGCACAATGTCATCGCACTGGAAGCAATGAGGGATTTTTCCACAGGGAAAACATGATGAAAACATTAGAGGTCAGCCCCATTTTCCCAGATTTTTTTCAAACACTGACAGAAACCCTGATTAATTAAGGTTTTCCTGCAATGTATGAAAAAATACTGTGAAAATGGGGTGCATTTCTAAAGTTTTTCTAAAGTTTTCATCTGCTGAGAACATCTCAATGCTCCCTGTGTCGTTGGAAACTTCAACAACCTCAACAAAATCCACACCCAACGAGACTCTCTTGAAGGAGAGTCAGAATACATCCAGACCATTGGTGGGATGGAATTTAGGGTTCGAGACTGTGGAAGTGTCAGGAAACCTTTGAGACCATCAAATCACATTCAGACTGGATCATCACTTTCCAATCAGCAAAAGCCATCATCTTATTTGTCTACCCGGGACGCAAAGAGGAATTTGAAGCTTATGAGATATTCATGGCTGGCCAATTCGCAGCCATCAGACCTGAAGAACATCACCAGGTCATTGCTCTTGACAAAGCCATCAGGAAGCAAGCATCGAGAATCAACAATTACACCCTCCTTACCTTGCCCAACTTCCAGGCACTCTGCACTCTGCACTCAACAGCTTAACCTGATTGGCCGAGGATCAGACTATACAGCCAGTTCAAACTACATCAATTCTGCCGGAAAGCGATGCAGGGATGACAATCACATCAAACCAATCTGTTGTTGCTTCAACAGGGATGATTGCATCGGTCCATGCCACTTCCGCCACATTTGCTCACTCTGCAAAGACAAGCATCAAGCGAAAAAATTGCCCCAGCAGCCAGAAACATGATTGAAGAGCGATGGAAGAAGCCACACTACACAAGAGGCTTTCTCTGGTCAGATAATGAGTTAGCAGGCACCCCATCCGCATCATCCACTATTTTTGCTCAACCTCTCCCATCACCACCAAAATCCAAACTTAACAATCAAATCGCGCTAAAAACAATTAAAGAAAATCCATCACTGTTCAAAATTGTAACCCCTATCAACATTACACGCTTCGAAGAGCTTCAATCTCACCCAAATCAACCTTATGTCTCCTCTGTATGCCAAGGTTTCCGAGAGGGCTTTTGGCCACATGCTGTTATCCCATCTGAAATGCCTGAATCAGTTGATTTCTCCTTACGTCCACAATCTGAGGAAGCCATGACCTTCATCTGTGAACAGCAGGATAAAGAAATTGCATTAGATTGTTTTTCTCCAGCATTTGGACCCGATTTCCTACCTGGGATGCTTAGCAGTCCTATAGGAGCTGTCCCAAAATCACAGTCTGCAGGCCTACAACTCATCACAGATCAAAGTGCCAGTCCGTTCGCCCCCAACTCATTTCTCCCTAGAGATGCTGCTTCAGTTTGATATGATAATATGCACGATTTTGGTAAAATCCTTCGGCAAGCCTATACAAACCATGGTCGACCCCCAGCCTACTTATTCAAAAGTGATTGCTCGGAAGCATTTCGTAGGGTCCCTATGCACCCACTGTGGCAGATACACTAAGTTGTTACCATAGATGGTGCCAGGCACGTTGATCGTTGTATGGTCTTTGGTAACCGAGGCTCGCCAAATATCTGGTGCTCTTTTATGTCCTTAGTCATCTGGATTGCAATCAATATCAAGGGTATAGACGACATGCTCCACTACATGGATGACACTTTTAATTAAGAAATGGATCCAGAACTTGAATACTATATGCCATACAGCAAATCTTATCCCAAAAAGCAGGTAGCGCTCCTCTGCCTATGGGATGAGATAGGTTTACCTCACAGCGAGAAAAAGCAAGAGTTCAGATCCTCGTTGGTTATAATTGGTTTTCATGTGGACCCCATTTGCATGTCCCTATCCATTCCATACTCTGCCAGAATGGAAATGGTAACAGCAATCTGTCAATTCCTTGACACTTCCCACAGCCGTCGTCATCCCCTCAAACAATGGCAGCAATTACTTCGGTGGGGAAACTGGGCTATTAATGTATTCCCTCTCCTTCGCCCTGCACTGCAGTCTAGCTATTTAAAGATTTCTGGGAAAACCTGGCTGAATGCAGGAATAGTGCTAAACTGCAGTGTCATGCGTGATCTGTCATGGTTTGCAGATCGAGTTGAAACGACACATGGTCTTCATTTCTTTGAGGATAAGGAATGGGATTACGAGCAAGTGGATGATATTATCTTCTGTGACGCTTCGACCATTGGAATGGGTTTTTATGTACCGTCGAAGGTAAGATAGCGGAATGCCAAATCCTACCAACCTTAGCGCTCACATAGGGTTAGGGTTAAGCACTTACGTAAGTGGCAATTCTGAAGGTTTTTCGTCTCGATTTGGGCTTAGAAGGGCCTGTAGAGGATATAGATATGCTTCATATAGTCAAGTAGCTAATCCGGCCTGTTCTAACTCATCTAATATACTATTTGGCAAGACTCTATGCCCATGGTATTTTTTATTTGCTCATGCCGCTTGAGAACCGATCAAACCACGTTGGTAGGCATCCAAGAAGCGAGCAGATCTGTTCGCAAACCTGAAATACAATTCAGTTAATGATTTAATGATAGTGATAGTAACTTACTTTCGCATTTTCTGTATATCTACTTTATCCAGAGCTATCTGAATATTCCATTCCATCTCTGCTTCCTTTTTTGTCCAAGGAAACATACGATAATGGAATTTTGCATATCCCCAGCTTTGCTCAATGAAATTGAGCTCACAGTGGAATTTTGGGTAAAAAAAAAGTGATATGGCCACTGTCTTCAACAAGTTCCACAATAGCAGGCTTTTGAGCTTTAAAATCCGGTTGATTAAAAAGGACTCGACAGCAGCAGCATGGGGCATTGGTATTGGCACACTTGAAGGCTTCACATTCTGCATTCAGCTTCCCTTCATTTACCAATCCTCTTTCTTCAAGAATGATTTTCATTCCCTTAAAATATCCAGGCAATTGTGGATGATCATCTGGGAAGTAAAAATTCTGAGGGTGGCCATTGGGCAATACACCATTGCGCATTTTTTTGCCTTTTTTTCCCAGCCATTTCTTTGGAAATTTGGGCATGTGACGGGCAGATAAAGCATCATCTGCCCGCTTTTGATGTCCCGGAGCATTATCAAATCCAAATGCTGCAATAACATTGCCCAGTGGGAAATGTGTTTCAAAGAGCTCAATTGCAAGCTCTGTTTGTGCACAGAGATCATCACAGCTAAAATACCCATCACGTGATTTTCCTGCTTTAAACAATATTCTTGCCTCTCTGGAGCCATCCTTTGATCTGAGCCATCCGAGGTCCGGTGGACAGAAATCTGACACCATGATTGACACTCCTTCACCTTTTCCCACAGGTTCCGGCTTCTCATCTTTGTGAATCCAGTGTAGTTTGCACCGATCATTCACATAAAATGTCGATTCATCATGGGTGAGCAGAACAATTCGCTTGTCTGTTGGAAAATTTGGCAAATGGGACGGAATTTCTTCGCCATCAGGAGTCCATCGCATCATCCATGGGTCAAGCTTTGAGTACCATACTATCAGCCCACAGGAAGTGGCGCAGCCCACGGGAAGTGGTGCACCCTTATATAATCATAACACTTTGAATATTCATCATGTGACATATTTGAAAATTATTTAATAAATCTACAAAAAAATCCCCCATACTCACTTTGACAATTATTCAACGTGGTAGGATTATATAAGTGTGCACCACTTCCTGTGGGCTGTGCCACTTCCCGTGGGGTGATAGTAGGGGTAAGAAAACATTTTGACGGTAATGAACAACATCCTCTCGTTCATGCCCGTCAATATACATGCCGTTCTTTCCAGTTCCGTACCGGAATTCCATCCGTTTTAGCCATTTACGAGCAGTCCGCTCACTCAGTGTTTTCTCAAGCTTCAACTGCTCCTTAACATCAGGTTTACTGAGAAACCAAACAATATCCATTGTGCAGAAGTATTTCTTTCCCAAAGACTGGAGATGCAATTGGATTTCTCGGGAAAAATCTTCATCATCAATTTTGGACTTTGTAGTGCCGTATCGTGAGGTCGGGAGTGAATCATCATTTTCCAGAAATTCCCAAACCCACAACCAAAGTGACCGTGCAAATCCCTGACCACAACCAGAACCCTTTGATGCCATGATTGAAGCATCCTTCCAGCTTGTTTCACCGGCTGTGTAGAAACGCAAAAATGCAAGCATTGCAGAAATTCTGCCTCGCAATAGTGAATCAATCTCCTTTCGTTTCATCTTCTTTTTCAATGATTTTATTGCTGCATCTAAAAGAGGAGAATCTGGTGCAGGGGGACAGGCACACAATTGAGTCTTGGACACCGGCTGTTTGACATCACCATCAGAATCAGGGAACACCTCCATTTGCAGTGGTGGCACAGGATCCGAGAGTATGGGATGTGTCAACATCAAAGCCACTGGTTGTGTGGGAGAAGCGATATGCAACGCTTCCAAAAGACATCCACTTCCCACAGTTGTGGATTGGTCCCTCATTTCTCCCAGGCTTGTCTGTTCCGTTCCCTCATTGACCTCTTCCTCCTCCTCCTCCTCCTCCTCCTCCTCCTCCTCAACCCTGCGCATTCTTATCCTTGCCCTTGTCTCTTCTTCCTCCTCCTCCTCCTCCTTCGCCACTTCCACTGCTCCCGTGGGATGTGAGCTATTCCTGACAATCGTCGAATTTTGAGGTGATGCTGTTTTGGAACCGGAGTTTCAAGAGAGTGGTGTTCACAGTTGTGAATATAAACGAAATATAATATGAGTTGAATTAAATAATACTGGTATAAAGAAGCAAAAACTGAGACCTTCTTACAGTTACTAAATACACTTAGTAAGTAATCTAAGTCAGATCAACTACTAACAATTAAATGTAATATGTTCTAATACAACTAGTACAAATACTACGTGATATAAAGGACTATAGAAAGGATTTTTAGAGATAGAACAAGAATATACTTACTTACTTATTCTTCTATTGGTAAGGACGAGTCGACTTACCGCTCCAGGCAACCCACAGAGCTTGATTCCCGATTTGGAAGGTATTGAGCGAAGATAGAGAGTAAACAAAGTAGATTAATCCTAACTATGTTACAAACCCTCCTTTTATACAACAAAAGGTGCGCATGGTTACTAATCTACTGCAAGATCCTAACCAATAGCTTATAATCTGACAAAGAGCTTAGAAATAAAGGGTGGCGAACGAAGGGGAATTAGTAAGGTCATGTGGCTACATGAGACAAGTTAAAAATAGAATGTAGTATACGGAACGGACCTTCTCGTGAGGTTGTACTCGCGAGAAGTAAGAAATCACGAGATGTGTATTTAAAAATAGAATATAGAATGCGAAACGGACCTTCTCGTGAGGTTGAACTCACGAGGAGTAAACAAATCAAGAAACAGGTTAAAAATAGAACACTGAATACGGACCTTCCGTGAGGTTGAACTCACGAATAAAAAATGGAATAGCTATCTTAAAATATCAAAAATAAAAGTGGAAAATAGAACGAAATTTAATAATAGTCATACCTAATCAGAGTACCCATACAGATGCTATGGACTCAATGGAGCTGGACGAAGCAGTTGACCTTCCAGAATCATGGTTCTGGAAATATGAGCCAATGTCTGCATATCCGGCAGCACGGTAAGCTTTTCGACTTGTATCAAACTTCTGTTTGCGATATCTTTTTGTTCTTTCAGCCGGATTTGCTTTGTTATGACGAGTAGGGTGTATTCTGTTCTTCAAAGCCTTCAGATGTTGCGACAGGTTATCTTTCATTCTTGCCACAAATGTAAGCAACTGGGCTTCATTCTTGATCTCAATATCGTCTAATTCCATATTCAATGAGGACAGTGATGAACCAGAGTCGTTTCCGGAGGAAAAGCTGTAAAAAGTTGAATCTGAATCTTGGGACTCAATGTCGTCCAGAACTGCCGGTTCCAAGTCCAAATCCCCCTGCTCCGCTGAAAGCTCAGGGACTTCAGATTGAAGCTGTGACATGATGTCTCCATCAAAACTCTCATCCAAATCTAATGCAGGTTGCTGAGATTTCTTCTGCAATTTAGGTGAGCCACACATGTCTCTGTTTGTCTAACACAGCCACACACCTTTTCAGCATGTTTTCGCAGACTTTTCAGTCGAGCTATGACACCATTTTTTCTTCTACCCATCCTATGGACCTTATTGTGTGTTCTCTCTCATGTAAATAGCGGAAAAAGAGCGAAATACAATGGTTTTTCTGCCTCAAACAGCGCTGGATGAGTTGTCCGGAAATAGCCGAGATGCTTATGTAAGCGGCAATTCTGGAAGTGGCCGAAAATAACAATTGTCCAAATGATCTGAAAAGTCATTTAGAGCACTTTCGGAAAATAATATTTTATTTTTGAAATAACTCAAAGACAAATTAATTTAATAATAAAATTAATCGGTAACATTCTTCCCTAGTATCTGAAGAATAAAGTTACCGAGGTACTTTCGAGTTTTCGAAGTCGGTGGTGGAGGAATATCACTGCTCGTTGCGGGCTGAAATGTGGGTGCTAAGGTTGGTAGGATTTGGCGTTCCGCTATTTTACTTGGTTTTGCATCCAATATCCCTCCAAACCCACTTGTGGCAAATATTCTATTTTATGAAATGCTTGCTGTCGCCTCCGCTGTTGCATGGGCAGCAGAACTATCAAAGCCTCCTCACCATCTACTTGTGTACACAAATTCTTTGGACACAGTGGAAATGTTTCACAGTCTTCGAGCAGGTGAAGGCTACAATGAATTGCTTCTTTTTGTCGTGGAGCTCTTGCTATCAAAGAGAATTTCTCTTCACATGTGTCATGTTGCTGGCATCAACAATCCCATGGTGGATGCCATCTCTCGAGGTCTTTTTGATGTTGCTTGCCAGCTGGTTCCATTCATTCACATTGGTTTATTTCAACCCCCTCAGGATGCGTTGGGGGTAGCCGAGAAATGATGTTGCAACCATCATCAGCCAGGCAACCTAAGCAGGATCCCTGGCCCCTCGAGTGTCTGTTCCCAGAACGAGCTGTCGCTCTTGGACACTCACTCGAAGCTTCTTCTTCTGCTTACGATTCCCATCTTCAATCATATTTCTCTTTCTGCAAATCACACAATTTCTCCATTGAGCCCACCACCAATACCTTTTCATTCTACATTGTTTACATGTGTCATCATATCAAACCAGCCTCAGTTGGTGTCTATCTGTCAGGCATCTGCCACTCTCTTGAGCCGTATTTTCCAAATGTACATTCCATCCACTCCTCTGCCATTGTCACCCACTCGCTAGCTGGTATGAAGAAGCTCCATGGCTTACAAGCAACCTCACGTAAACATGCTCTAAATCGAGAGGATCTCATCCACATTATCAGTCACCTCCCATCTGTATTATCCCACGAATGTCTTCTCTTCGTAGCAATGCTGCTCACGGGCTTCTATGGTTTACTTTGTCTTGGAGAGTTAACTTTCCCGGACAGCACCCACAAGCGATCTTCCAAGAAACTCACATTACGCCACACACTTATTCTTGAGGCCACTCATTTTTCATTTATTCTACCTTTCCACAAAGCAGATCAGTTCTACGCAGGAAATACTGTGATGATCGAAGCCCTGCCACACTCACCCATTGATCCACTATTTCACCTCCAACACTACCTTGACTCCGGTGACCGCTCCTTCCCTTTCTTTCCCGCTTTGTGGCTGACATCACAAGGAAAACTACCGACCTATTCCTGGTTTGTAGGTCAACTGCAAAGCTTCTTGGGCACTGACATCGCTGGCCACTCCTTACGTTCGGGAGGCACCACTGCACTTGCACTTGCTGGTGTTCCTGACAATGCCATTCAAGCGACGGGCTGCTGGAGCTCAGACACCTGGCACATTTACATCCATAAACACCCAGTACTTATTCAAGCATTGATATACGGTCATTCCACCTTCCAAACTCCTTCTTCCACTGCCCTCTCCTCCTGTAAGGGCAACCCTCAAAGCCGAGCAGACGTCATGCAGAGCTAGCAGAGGGGAAATCCAAAGATATATAAGTAAACGAAATATATACACGCAAGGGAATCTCACCTAGCAGAGGGGAAATCCAAAGAGAAAGACTTGGATTGCCTCTGC
>KN837178.1:108182-120645 GCA_000827215.1 Sphaerobolus stellatus SS14
CTTCAGAGATCAACTCCGAACTTCACCTCGAACCTTTGATCTTACTCCGAAGTCCTACTTTGTTTGGGACTTTGTTCAAACACTTCGTTCGGAACTTCGGTATTCGAATCCGCTCTTATATTGTTGGTTCTAATCTGTTCCAAATTAAGGACACGTACAGTTCGAGACAGCGCAACCCACGACATTGAAGCCAAGTCCTTCAGTTCTAACCCTTCGTTCTTTAGTGTGACTTCGTCCGTTACTTCGGTCACGCTTCGGAACCCTTTGTTAGGATCAGCCCATAACATGAGCCCTACTTAATATTCCCAAATTATTGACATCACCGTTCCCCGACCATTAAAAAAGAACTTGATGGATGAAAGCCAGTTCGTCTCGGAGTCGGATCTTGTCAACTGAAGTGACACCGTTACATACATATTGGGCCATAGCATGTCTTGGCCGCGTGTAGTCCGTTCCAGATGGGGTTCTTCTGAAGTCCGATTGTACCTTCGAATCTGTCTTACTGCGGTGTATAGCTTCGAAGCAGGCAGAGCGGGGGTAGGCGAAACTCGGCACTAAGCACCATCCAGACATGTATTTTAGATGTTAGACCGAAACCAAATACAAAAAGAGAAGAGCAACAGGTTTAGAGATAGATGTGTGAAAAAGAGGCGGAAAAAATAAAAAAACAGATGATACGAGAAGATAAGGAGGAAAATAGAACATTTTACTACGCGGATTTGGGATTAACAGGATTTACAATCACATAAACGATAAAGCAGAAAAGAAACAGGGTGCGGTGGGAGGGAGATCAAAAAAGGATGACTAGCGAAGTCAGGTTAGTGAGCGAACTCCTGAGCAGCGGCGGAGGGACATACCTAGCGAGGTGTTTGGAAGATGCTGAGAGAGACGGCGGTTCTCCCTTCCTCCCTCCTAAATACCAGAGGGGTGGGTGATCCAACAAGGTCACACTCCAGTGGCTGCCAATGGCACGCCCCCTGTGCGACCGTGAACCCGCCCCAAAGGGGGATGCGACAATAGTTGAGGAGGAGGGAGGAAGTGGCTGCACGGGAAGTGCGTTCGGTGGGAATGACATAAGCAGGGACGCAGCTCTACAGATTCAACTGGTGTAAATCCAATCTAAACATAGATGAATTTGTCTTACTGCGGTGTATAGCTTCAAAGCAGGCAGAGTGGGGGTAGGCAAAACTCGGCGCTAAGCGCCATCCAGACATGTATTTTAGATGTTAGACCTATTCCCTATTGTAAGTGGGAAGGGAGGAGAGGGCGGTGGAAGAAGAGGATAATGTCTGGAAAGCTGAATGGCCGTGGAGTAGTGCCTGGAGGAGTTAACAAACCATGGAACCCCATGAAAAGCATTGCGACGAATAGGAGCTCATCGTGAGAGGGGCAGGGAGGGAAGCGAGAGATGATCATCATAAGATCATCGCGTTCCAGGGCGCGTTTTCAGTGAGTGGGCAGAGCCCCACGTAACTTCTTCATCCCTGCCAAGGTACGACGGACAATAGGAGCGGAACGGGCGATGCGGATGTCCGGGTAGTAGGGTTCGAGCAAGTTGCAGATGCCGGATAAGTAACACCTGACGGAGGAAGGTTTGATGTGGTGCACCATGTAGACGACGAAGAAGCTAAGAGTGTCGAAAGTCGGCTCGGCGGAGAAGCCGTGCATTTGCAGAAGGAGAGATAAGATTGGAGTTGGGATGTGTAGGTGACGGATGTAGATGCCTCAAGTGTGTGGCCGAGAGCAACAGCTCATTCATGCTTGAGGCGGTCCAGCGACCAGGCAGTCCGAGGTTGCCTGGTGCCGGTTGGGTTGCGAATCATTTCGTCTCCTCCCCCAATGCGCATGTAGGGGGAGAAAAATGACCAATAGAAATGCCCGGGACCAGCTGGGGTGCAAGGTCGAAAAGGGCTCTGGATAAGGCGTCGGCGACGGGATTGTTGACCCCAGCGACGTGGCATACACGAAGGGAAATGCGGTTGTCGATCAAGAGTGCGGTGACGAAGAGGAGCAACTCATTGTAGCCTTCACGCGCGCGGAGGCTGTGAAACATCTCAACGAAGTCGAGAGAGTCAGAATAAACTAGGAGGCGTCGGGGGGCGGACTTGGCTCGCCTGCCCAAGCGACAGCAGAAGCAATCATCATCACTTCGTAAAAGAAGATATTGGGGACGAGGGCATTAACGGGAATGTTTGCGGCGAATCCTAAGCGCCTTTTGGGAATAAGGAAACCCAGGCCGACGCCGGAAGCATCGCAGAAGATAATGATGTCGGCATCCTGGTAATCCCATTTGACGTCTCGGAAATAGTGGAGGCCATGGTTGAGCCTTACATGTGCAGCCAACCACTCAAGATCGTGAATCACAGAGCAGTTGAGATAAATCTTGGCATCCGGAATGTGCTTACCAGCAATCTTGTCGTAACTAGATTGAAGAGCGGGTCTGAGCAAAGGGAAAACATTAAGAGCCCAATTAGCCCAGCCGAGAAGCTGCTGCCATTTCTTCAATGGCCTTCGGCAGTCCGCACTAGAGTCGATGAAGGCGGCTATCACGTCGACTAATTCTTGGCGAGCGGATTGTGGGATTGAAATGGTCATGCATCTGGGGTCGACATGAAAACCGATGATGATGAGGGACTGGCCGAATTCCTGTTTCTTCGCGTCGTGTGGAAGGCTGATGTCGTCCCAGAGCCGGAGGAGGGCGACCTGTTTCTTGGGGTAAGATTTATTGTATGGGCCATAGAATTCCAATTGAGGATCCATTTCATATCTGAATGCATCATCCATATAATGCAATAGATCCTCGATTTCTTTAATCTTGATAGCTATCCATACCACGAGGGACATGAAAGCACACCAGATATGAGGGGCGCCGCGGTTTCTGAAAACGAGACATCGGTTGATGTGACGGGCACCGTCAATGGTTATAATTTGCCGGATCTGCCATAGGAAATGCATTGGAATGCGGCGAAATGCTTGAGAGCAATCGCTCTTAAAAAGGTAGGTGGGCGGCCTGCCGAAACGGCGATGTGCGTGGCGTAAGATCTTTCCAAAATCTTGCATATTGTCATACCGTACTGTGGCGGCATCGCGGGAGATGAAAGAGTTTGGAGTGTGAGGGCCTGCGCTCTGGTTGGTGATAAGGCGTAAGTCGGAAGAGTGGGGTTTAGGGACAGCCCCTATTGGACCACTATGCATTCCCGGAAGGAGGTCCGGTCCAAACGGTCTGGAGAAGCGGTCGGCGGCCATCTCTTCATCCCTTTGTGACTGTACAAAGGTAAGAGCGTCTTCGTCTAGCGGACGCGCCGAATAATCGAAAGAGTCAGGGGTTCCTATGGGAACGATCGTGAGAGGCCAGAAGCCTTCCCGAAGTCCTCGGCACACAGATTCAACGAATGGTTGATTAGGGTGAGGTTGGAGCAGTTCTTGGAGGTGATCGGCGTTGATGGGGGTGACAATTTTGAACAAGTCAGGATACAGTCGGATGGTTTGTACGGCGACGGGGTTAATGAGTTCGGATACTGGCGGTGAAGGGAGGGGTTTGGCAAACTCGGAGTGTGACGCTGAAGGAGAGACGAGAATTTCGTCAGCTGACCATAAAAACCCTCGGGTGTAGCGTGGTCGTTTCCATCTGGGATCAATTCGATCGCCTGTCGCCAACGCCGCATTCTTTCGCTTGGTGGTTACCCTCACAGATGATGCAAATGTGGCGGAATTTGCATGCCTCGACACATTGGTTTCGGTTGAAGCGGCGACAGATCTGCCTCTCCTGGTTATCTTCTCTGTGCCGTTTGTTGGGGTTTGATAGTGTGGAGGCGGATCCCAACATGCTGCTAGACCCGAGACCAATGGTGTTGAGGTATTGGGTGACCAGGTCGTTGAAGTTCGGGACTGTGGAGTAAGTGCAGTTGTTGAAGCTAGCGGCCTGCTTTCGGATGGCTTTGTCAAGCTCAATGACACGTCGGTGCTCGGAAGTTCTCGTTGC
The DNA here is from genome assembly GCA_000827215.1 of Sphaerobolus stellatus SS14. Classification (NCBI taxonomy): domain Eukaryota; kingdom Fungi; phylum Basidiomycota; class Agaricomycetes; order Geastrales; family Sphaerobolaceae; genus Sphaerobolus; species Sphaerobolus stellatus. The sequence goes on from KN837178.1 coordinate 112,165, forward strand.
AGAGAACTGTCCTATGATGAATTCCTCGTAAGTGCTAAGTTCATCCGCTCGTTCCTCATAGAGAAAGAGGATGGCCGATTTTGCTGCTCGGTACGCGAGTGTCCAGTCTGCCACGCTCTGGACTTGCTTGGTAGGGCGTCCTGCGCTGCCGTTACCTCAAACGGTGATGTCGATGTCGCCGATGGACTGGACGAAGCTGGACTCGGGTGCCAACGAGAATCGACCGGTGCAGACCTTATCCAGGTCGATGTATTTGCTGGAAATGACATCAAGCCACAGGCTGTCGGGGAAAGGCGGGCAGTCGGCGCGTCCGAGAAGTGATTGTTTGACCTGTTTCGGGTCTGTGAGGTAGTAGCGTTTCCTCTCGAGGGTCTTCTTAATTCTCGGGTCCAGAATGGGGTTGGGTTTCCCGAACCACGGGAGTTTGGACTCGTCGAAACCTCGCTTCGCTTTCTCGATTTTCGTCCCATCCTCATCATCGGAATGCTCCTGGAGGTCTTGAGCTTCGACATCGTGGCTGGAAGGCGTGGGTCGCACGACGAGGGGGTCCCCGGGTAGGGAGTCGATCCGCCACTTGTTTGCCTTTTGCTGCTGCGGTCGCACTTTCTTTGTCGACCTCTGCACACATACAGAGGTACTCTCGCATGGCCCTGTCTCCTTCTCCAGTAGCAGGGATGATGTCGAGGAGAAGAACTCCTGCTTCCCCCGTGTCGATTTCTCCTCTCCTTCGCCTCTCGACGACTGCGAGGCACTGCTGGACAACCTCTGCAGTAGAGGGGTCAGGTTGACGCACAGTAGACGTTCCACTAGCTGCTCCTTCAGGTTGGACTGACGGTGGGGTCGAGTTGGAGCCTTCGGTGGTTTGGGAGATTGTGACATCGCGATCGGTCATAGGTGAGATTTGGAGATGTGAGAGCTAAGGTGCGAGAGGGCTAGAGTGCAAGGGCACGAAAGACTAGATCAAAAAAGGATGACTAGCAAAGTCAGGTTAGCGAGCGAACTCCTGAGCAGTGGCGGAGGGACATACCTAGCGAGGTGTTTGGAAGATGCTGGGAGAGACGGTGGTTCTCCCTTCCTCCTAAATACCGGAGGGGTGGGTGATCCAACAAGGTCACACTCTAGTGGCTGCCAATGGCACGCCCCCTGTGCGACCGTGAACCCGCCCCAAAGGGGGATGCGACAATAGTTGAGGAGGAGGGAGGAAGTGGCTGCGCGGGGAGTGCGTTCGGCGGGAATGACATAAGCAGGGACGCGACTCTACAGATTCGACTGGTGTAAATCCAATCTAAACATAGATTAAAATATAATCCAGGAGTTTCTAATAAAGTAGGAGGTCATATCGAGTGTCTCCACGAGAATGCACTATACCAGGCCATTCAAATCACTACAAGAGACTTTATTCTCAGTTGAGTGGAACGCTGAATTCTCAGCCATAACTAGGCGATTTATCAAGCAATCGATAATCGATACGCAGCCACCGTCAGCTATTATGCGCCATTCGTGCTTGGCGTGTCATGTTACGGTTCCGAGAAGGAGGAACGATTGAACGATGGAACCGTCATCAGGAAAAAAAAACTTGACTATACAGCAATATATAGATTGGATAGCAGCCATAGTTTCCTAGACAAGTCCCCGATTATCAACAGCATTATAGCAGATTTTTCTCGGGACGCATTGCTTCATAGCTTTGACCTTGGACTATATAGCAGCCTGATAGCGCAATCTAGGGCCACTTTCAACAGGCATTATAGTGCTAGATAGTCTGCATATTTGAGCAGGATACTTAAAAGTGGGAATGGGTAATAGTAATGGCAGGTGCGTCCAGTGAATTATTTCGAGAATGAATAATTCTATTTCTATAGTTGTTCTGTAGTTCATAAAAAAGACTATGCTTATTCTTATTCTTCTGTATCATTGTCCTCCAATTCACCGTCCTCATTCATAGTAACAGCCCTCCATTATCAGAATCCGAGTCCACACTAGACAACTCCTCGCTGGCAGACTCCTCACTGGCCGACTCCTCACTGGTTGGTCGGAATGGCTGCATATTGACTTTGCGAAGTTGAGATACCGTGCTAGTAATCGCAAAGACTATATCATGCAAATAACTCCATGGTTGACACAACAGGAAAAGCTACATACTTCAGATTATATCTACGAAAGCACCTGCCATGAATGCAAGCAGAAGAATTGGAAGGCACCTTATCGGCGGATCAAGTCCAGGAAGACAATGCATTAGAAACAGTGATAGCGCAGGAGATAGGAACGACTGACAAGGCTGCTAAGAAAGCTCCATATCCAAGTACACCTCTTTCAATGGTCATTGTCAACTTCCATGCCACCAAATTCATACCGGCATTGACTTGATTCCTTGCGGCCAAGATCCCAAGGAAGACATTCCACATAAACAAGCATTGCGTGTTGATCTGTTCAAGCGTTTTACATTAATGCTTCCCTCTATCCAACAGATTGACAATACCATGATAACAGACATCATCTGAGCCACACCCTTCATCCCTGGTCACGGTCGAAAGCCTGCTAAGTTTGATACTGTTCTGGTACATTACTCAGCGACTGTGAAGGATACCGGAGTCATGGGTAAGTGCATTTGAGCTCTATTGATAGACATACTCACATATTATTAGGCTATCATGCAGCACGTGTCCGTACTTTCTTCCGGCTCCCACCACACTTCAACCATCCGCATCTTCTGGGCATATGTAGAGTGGTACTCTGATTTGCATGCCGCACCTGCCGCAGGGACCGAGATGTATGTTGTGAAAGAAACTACACAGACCGAGATCATCCACGTCGAGTCCATTCACCGAAGTTGTTTCTTGATACCGAAGTTTGGGAAGCGGGCTGAGAGAGCCTGGGAGAGTGAGGATTCATTGTATTTAGCAACACATTTGTACATCAGTAATTACTTAGACCTGTACACATACCTGTTCTTCAACAATTAGACTTGGCATTGATGTGGCTGAGCTAGGATGGACTGCGACGAGAACTTGGGATTGGAGGAAGAGGATAAGGATAGGATGCTAAAGACACTGCTACTTCCATGGGTGTCTGATGTGCTCAGTGGACGACTTGGAGAGGTTGCGAGAGGTTGCGATGGTGCAACGAGCAAGTGTCAACACGACACTTGTCACGAATTGTGACATCACGTGAGGCCCGGCCAGGCAATCAACTCCAGAAAGAGAAATCAATAAGTTGAGCTTCTTAATTAGTGTATAAAATAAATATTGTGTGTTTGCTGTACTAAAATAATAATTATGTATTGACCATGGATTCGGACTTTAATGTCGAGACAAGTGCACTGCGAAGAACCCACGGGGACCCACAAATGACGCGCCACCTGGGGACCGTCCTCCAAATTTTGAAGAATGGTCCCCGCCTGGTGCGTCATAGCTCACGTGACCGGGTACTCTTTTTGCAGATGGGGATAAGAGACTTTAAGACAGCTTAATGATATAGATGATTTGGTTGTGTATTACCTAGACATCACTGAAATATATATGCTAGGAAGCCGAGGTATGCCTCTTGATGGAACTATGAGGCACGCAGTAAGTGCTATGTGGGATATAGAGGAACTGATATGTTGTCTCAATGCTATGTAGGCAATCAGGGCTATCAGGCAAGGCCATAGCGATCGGGTTTCTATCCAGCAAAATCACTTTTTCCTGATGGTCCTTCCAAACCCAATGCAAAAGTTCATCACCCTGATCCCAGGGCAGACTGGTCATCCCCAGAGATTTGCGCCGGCTTATGGCCAGCACGGAGCCCCAAGAAATTTCTCCCTGAAAATTTCCGAAGAACTGATCAAGCGTGGGAAGGGGAGTGTAATGAGTTGAAGTAGTGATACTTAGCGAATGGATATTTCAGCGAGGATTAGGGTTTTCGAGCGAAAGTAGAACTGGCGGAATTCAACTGTCTTTGTAACAAGAGAGCTGAAAATAATGTACAGTACAGGAGTTTAAGCTATTTATACTAATTGGGATTCGAGCGCTTGATTGTGACTGTGATCTGTCACTCGAGTCTTTGATTGTGGGCGTTAGTAAGTACTTCCTTGCAGGGAGAATTCTGAGAATGACCGGTTTGCCTAGTTCTTCCGGGTTAATAAGGTTGGCTCAATATGACTATAGTAAGATCCCCCCGGTGAGTGATCCCGGATATTCTGCCTATGAACGACAGTCACGACCGCTGTGCAGATCCTACCCGACACGAGACGAAAGCCTCTATAGTTTCAGGTTCAACATCCTAAGCCCGTGTGGTTGTCTCTGTATCATATTCTATTCTGGTGTTTGGACTTTCTTTCCTTTCTTGCTTACCGGATACGCCCAATCACAAGGATGCGCACACACTGTACTCGAATGTGCCTACCGTCAATGTGGAGCAGCTTGGAAGGTACGCTGTCTTGTTAGGGTATATTCTGAACCTTGTATTGATACTAAACCTATAAAGTATCTGTAATTTCGCTATCCAGCGCGTCATGGACAATTCGACGCCTGCTGTCTCTCGTCTCTGCCCCGTCGCCACATCAGCATTTTTGTCCTTCAGCAGGCCTTTCAGGCGCAAATGGACTACCAATTTCTGATTAGGAGCCTTCTGGGTTACACTGTCGCAAGCTTAATGATGTCGCTATGAGCTGGAGCATCTTGTACATGACTACCTATTCCTCGTTATCTTGCAGGTTCTGATGTCCTTCGCGTGTTTATAGTTCGATGTCTTGGCGAGATCCTTGTCGAAGGTAATCCCTAATCCTTTGGATAAATAGTCTCTAAATGTGAAACGAATCGAATGTCTTGGAGACTGGAGAGCGGTGAGGATGGGATAGGCGTGGCTGACAGGGAGCGTACGAAGGTACGTTATGTTTCTCTTGCTCTATGTCACACCCCAGTGCTATTATAGGGGACGGTCGTCCTTCAAACACATCAGAAGAACGCTCTTAGCAGCTGTAGGAAGCATGCGGCTCTACAAGCCATCGATAGGATTGAAGCTCAGCAAAATCGGTTTACGTAGTTATGAGTTGAAGACCGGGAATCTGTATGTTTGATTCATTCAAAGGTTTCGCTCAAGCTTGTGCATTCGAAACAGAGTCTAATACTCCTCAGGCCGTCGCCAGCTGTCCTTGTGCAGCTCCCTTACAGTGGCCAAGAACTAAGACTCTCGAGATCCGGTACCGAATGGGAAGACGAGTGTGACTCAATACTCTCTTGTTGATCCGATTCTCCCCTGGTCGAGAACGTTGAACCTTCAGGTGAGTTGGGTACGGTTTACGAACAGTGGATGACTTCCCGTAGGATTTTTAGGATTTAGAACGCGTTCTAAATTCTAAAATTCGAACTCCGAAAGTTTAGAGCTGGAGTTTAGAACGAAGCTGTCCCCCGTAACATCTCAACCAAACTTATTTCCTAAACGGGATAATTGCCGTATCATCAGGAAAGTTGACACGGACCCCTTTGACGCCCGTGCTAGGAGGCAGTATGAAGGGTAGCTGGTGCTATGTAGTGCTATATACCGTTTTTAGCGAATGTAACGTTGGATAGTCCCCATAGAACGGGCGTCTAGGCTACGCGGACTAGGAACACTATATAGTTCTACCTAGAAATTGCGCGTTTTACTGATGGTCTGTCCACCATGCGCTTTGTCAAGATCTGATATCTATCTGACCTAATATGGAAGGAGATGTGGTATATGCTGGAACCGGGTCTCTCTGGCATTCGGATATCACTGGGAAGTGAGATATCAGTGTAATTGACAGGAATGTCAGATTTCTTCGAAGTTTCTTTATGGAGAATACGGTGAGGTGGATGGGACAAGGAGTGGGAGGAGATGTGGACACTTGTAGATTCCCCATGTTCATCAGAGGTTCCCATCATGATGCGGCTGACAAATACGTTTAGAATAGGATTTAGATTTAGAAAGGGGGGGGGTTACCCCCCCCTTCTAAACTACAGTTTAGAACGACCTCACTAGCTCTGATCGTGAGTTTAGAAAATGAGCGCCGGTCCCACCGAGATGGCTCATCAGCGCTAACAGCGATTTTAGAATTTAGAAAATAGGATTTAGGATTTAGAACCCTACGGGAAGTCATCCAGTGTCAGGTCTAAATTTTAGTTCGCACTTAGCGTCTGTCACATGAACTGATGCGTGATGCGTGATGACTCATGCATCAACGCAGATCAGCACAGCTATATTATTTTCCTTTACCTCCCCAACCTCTCCTCTCCGCTGCTACTACAGTGCAGATGACTCCTCTATATTACTTGAAGGCATAAATGAAGGATTTTGAGCATTTCGAGTGAACAGTGCGGGAGCCCCAGCACAATTGATGCATCTACTTGGCATCAACAGGGCTGGCCTCGGCGGCGCTTCCGTCACAACCTAAATCTGGCGTATAAAGGTGTATATATCGTAGTGTCAGCTTAAATACTAGGTTTACTAACGAATGAAGATCCCAATGACCGTTCTATACTCTGCTGTTAAGAAATTACATGGTTTTGGCTGTCTGAATGAGCTTCCAACTTTTCACCCCAAAGAAACTTGTCTCAGCACACGAGGATTTGTTCCTATGCTACAAAAGGTAGTAAAGAACATTTAGGAAGTAATACGGGATTTTATAATACCTAATCTTTACTTGTAAAGGCATGTATGCAATAGTCAGACCATCCATTGGTTGATGTGACAGATTTGGTTAGGCTCAATGAAGCCAATGGAAATTTCCAGAATTTTAATTTCCAGAATCTACGTGAAGTTTTAACTGAACTCTCCCTCCCTCGTTGCTTGAGCAATTCACAGTGATGTCTACACAACTCATACAATGCCCAGACTGTACACAACTATTTATATATTTGGACACCCCAACGTGCTCCAAATGTCGGCAGTTGGATAAAGTTCAGTCCAATGCTGAAAAGAAAGCAATATCGGTATGTTCTACTTAATTCTTTTAACCATATTCGTTCTGATTCAGTCCGTTTAGGACAAGCCACAATGCAAGGGCTGTGGAGTGATTGCCCAGAATCTCCAAGGTGATCTCTGCGGGACATGTGAAAAGAAGGCATTGGATAGTGAGTTATTTATTCCCATCGGATGCGACTCAATAGACCCAAGCTCGAAACTTAGGGCCGGAACATTTCGGACGTGCGTTATCTTTAAACATCTTAATTACGAACCCTTAAATTCGAATTTACAGAACATCCATCAATAGCTGAGTTCCTTGCTTTGCGAACGTTGGACCGGGAAACAGAGGCCACCGAAAATCACCTCAACCGTACATCAAGGGACATTCCTCAGTCGAATATACCCTTTGTGAAACCTTTACCTCGGAATGATAATCTCAAAGCGGCTGATGTGCGTAGGAAAATGCAAGATAAGCATCGGCTTGCCAAAGGCGGCAGTATTTGCTGCAAAAATGAGATACTAGTAGTTCGCGATCGTCTAGCTAGAGGAGGACGCACCAAGAGGAAACCAGAAGAAGTAAGTGTCATTACCATATGAGATGCCTTTCGCTAATATTCTTGTATTAGCTTCTCGGGTTATTTCCTATAGTCCACTCTGCCACTCCCATAGAATTAGCAGAACTCTTTTTGAAGGGAATGCTAAAACAAGCGGAAAGTGCCTATGAAAACTGGGCTTACAAAACATCGTCTAAGAATGCTCCCATCAAACCGTCTTTTGATTGGTATGTTGATATTTAATATTCTTCGCAATTTCAAACTGATTCTTTCCAGGGACAAAGTCAGCTGGGGTGTCAAAACTGGTCGTAACGTAGCAGCTTTGGATATAGGCTGTCGCAAAAATCCAAAACGCCCGACCCGGCATGATCAGGCTGTATCAGGCCGTCAGATCAGGCCGACTTGATCAGACTGATCAGATTCAAAGCTCCTATCAGACTGATCAGGTCGGTCAGGCTGGTCAGGCTCGGTCAGGCTCGGTCAGGCTCGGTCAGACTGATCAGGGTATAGGTTCAAAATTCAAAAAAATTATTTTCTTTTTCTTACTATTCCCTATTCATACTTATTTACTTACTACTGAGTTGTATTTATACGTCGAACATCAATGAGTATTTGATATATCTTATTAGGAGTACTAAGTTCTAAGTGAAACCATAAGTTGTATTCATTTCAAGGAAAGGTATAATTTTCTATTCAAGTCAATTATTAGATATACTTTAATTAAGAATCAGGAAGATTACTTACTTTAGTTTGACAACGAGCAGCAGCGGGATTCGAACCCGTGACCTGTTTGCCTCTGAGCGCCAAAAGGATCAAACTGTAACCATTAGGCCACAGATGCTTGTAGCAAGACAGTTCTCGAGTGTTATTACACGACATGGCACATAAGTCTGCATAATTGTAACCTTGTTGCTTCCTTCAGAAACTTTTTTTTCCCAATAATTACAACGAATATCTAAATTTATTAAGATGTTTATATTAGCTACAAAGACATATTATATATATTCATTTATTTAACCTGGGA
>KN837178.1:392804-425153 GCA_000827215.1 Sphaerobolus stellatus SS14
AAAGAAAAACAAAAAAAAAAAAAAAACAAGAAAGAGAGAAAGAAGAAGGAGAAAAATAAAAAGGGAATGTAACATGGGATTAATTCACAAGCCTAGACACAAATTTAGAAATATAACATATATCTGTTTTCCAAATATTCGTAGAATTATGAGGATATATAGAACTATTTTGGAGCTTTGGGAACAAGTCTTAGTAGCCTAGTGGTATATGCCTAGTTCAAAGCTGCTGTAAGATGTGAAAACCCTTGAGTTTAATTCTTGGTTTGGCCATTCTTTTTGTCTCTCCAATAAGAAATTGAGTTCTGATGGTTCATCAGCTATGATACATCACAGTAGTCTGATGAGCACCATGCATGATGTATCACAGGTACACATACTGGTGGAGCTGTGGACCTCAATATTTCATTTCCGACCAGGTTTTCAACCCTTATGACTTTTTATGTCACTACTCTGGATTCTACTTGCATTGTTGTTTTGGGACATAACTGGCTCACCCGCTATAATCCGTTGATTGATTGGGTATTGGGCAGTATTGAGTTCCGCCCAGCAATTCCTGTGGAATCACCAAGCGCTACGATTAACGCCAGGCCAGCCAAAGCTGTTCCCGTACGGCCTCTTGATCAAAAATCCAAACACTCTGCTCACAACGAAATACCACGCTCTACTCTGACCGCTTCCATGGTACCTCCTCCGAAGCCTTCAGTATCTTTTATCAATGCAGTCGCTTATATGCGCGCAGCGAAAGCTGAAGGTTCCCAATGCTTTACTATTAATCTGGACGACCCAACATTTTCCGCCTGGGCCACCAAAGTGGATGCAGACGCAGACATACTTAATGGTGTGCCCAAAGAGTATCATGAATATGCTGATGTATTTTCAAAATCCTGCATGGATACACTAGCACCTCATCGGCCTTTTGACCTCAAAATCAATTTGGAAGATGGCGCAATGGTTCCGCCCGGACCCATGTACTCACTTTCTGCAACTGAACAGGTTGCCTTACGGGAATTTCTAGATGAACACTTACACATTGGATCTATTTGACCTAGTCGATCTTCGCACGGTGCACCCATCCTATTTGTTAGAAAAAAGGATGGCTCTCTGCGATTATGTGTCGATTTTCATGGACTCAACAAAGTTTCAAAAAAGGATAGGTATCCATTACCACTTATTGCTGACTTACTTGATGCACCTAAGCAATCTAGGATTTATTCCAAGATTGACTTATGACACGCTTATCATCTTGTTAGAATTGCTGAAGGCGATGAATACAAGACTGCCTTTCGGACCCGCTATGGCTCTTTTGAATGGCTGGTAATGCCGTTCGGACTTACGAATGCGCCGGCCGCTTTTCAAAGGTTTATCAATGACATCTTTGATGATCTATTGGACATTTCTGTTCTTGCTTATTTGGATAATATATTAATCTATTCAGACAATTTGGACGACCATAGAAAACATGTCAAAGAGGTTCTCCACCGGCTCTGTGCAAATGGACTATAGCGCGTGGGGACAAATGCAAGTTCCACAAGGAAGAAGTTGAATTCTTGGGTTATATTGTATCCAAGGATGGACTTCATATGTCAAAGGATAAAGTCAAGACTATACTTGAATGGCCAGAACCCCACAAGGTAAAAGACATACAGTCTTTTCTAGGTTTTGCCAATTTTTATAGGTGTTTCATCAAGGGGCGACAGAAAAAAAGATCTGCGACCCTATGCCAAAAAGTTGAAAAGTTGAATCTCGTTCAAACACCCTGAAATTGTATAAAGAGACTCTTACAAGCATAATAACAAAGATTAGATACATCTAAGCCCGCTTCCGGAGAAAAAAAAATAATCTTCTGCCAGCCGTCAGACCAACCATACATTACATAACCTTCCATATATGGAAGCTAAGCGCCTAACCTTATCTACCGCCGTGCTCTCTTTCTGCTTGCCACACTTTCCTCTACCCCTTCTTTTCGCTTTTTCAAAGCCTTTTGTATCAACGAGAAATCATCAAATAAAACTGCCTGAATTTCCGCCTTAGAAATTTGAAGAATCTGTTGGAGTTCTTGTGGCACGTTGATACCAGCATGACTGACGGATATATGCTGCTTGAAATTGTAAGACCAGTGGACAGGGATTTTCTTGGTCTCGGGATCTCTTGGACATAGGACACACTCAATCGGTCGATTAGTGCATGGCTCTGCCTTTGTGCAATTTTTTGCTGCTCCTAAGGAGAAGGGCTGTTGGCGGAAACAATTGGAAACCCCGTGGAGTGTCGTTTTATTCTTTTCAAGCCTAATTCGACATGAGCCTTGGCCACAGAATCCGCATGGCAAGTAGAAATGAACCTGGAGAGATGTTTGTTTTAATATTTTATGTATGCAGGAAGAACTCACTGGGATGAAGTTATCCTCCACTATGCCTTCTTGGGCACGAAGGATGTGACGGCCAACATGCCCACGCAACCGCTTCTTTTCGACAAACTTCCCACATTGATTGCACTGTACAGAGTTCGAAATCTCGTCTGACATATCCTCTGTAAATATTGAGCGCCCTAGCAAAATCAGGTATGTCAAGTTCTCATGATAAGCACTATTTAGCTAATTGGCTTACCATCCTCATATCTGTACGGGAAGGTAGGTAAATCTCCTGAAAGCTTTGAGACAACATTTCTTTTTGAAGGATCTTGAACAACTGCACAAAGTGACTGAAATATAAACTCAAGAGCACTATCCTCGAAGGTCCAGGTCTTCGGAAGGGTTGCAATAGGATCTGCATTGGTCAATGCAGTAATTGAGGTCCGTGTATCCATTATTTGTGGATTGATTAGTTGTGAAATACTTCCAGGAAAGTCAATTACAAGGGACTTTCGTGTTGCCTTTGTATGTACACTCCCGTTTGATGGAAATTGCTCATATTGACCTGTCCAGATCCATTTTTGGGCCATGAAACGTAACTGGAGAATTTGACCACGGAATTTAATGTTGGATTCTGGATTGCCAATGAGATTTGAATCTATCCGTGAATGTTTACTTTTTCCAGTCTCGATAGTAGCCACTTGAACTATAGCAAGAGAAAGGGATTTTTCAACGAATACCAAAACTGCGAGAAGATCCCCAACAAGGAATACATCCTCGCCAGTTAATTCTTCCGAATTACTATCTGTTGGAAAGTCTGCTCGTGTGAAGTGCCGTACACGGCGTATACGATCCGTTGACTTTACTCCTGTCTCTGGAGACAACAGTATCTTGACAAGGGAGGCTTTATGAATTTGTTTCACAGCTTTCCCTTCCTCTTGAAGTTCAAGCCAATCCTGCTTCCGATTGATGGCTCCATCTGTAAGCAACTTCTCTGTAGACAGTCCAGGATCTTCTAATAAATCTTCGAGATCGACATCATCATTTTTGCTTAAGGTATCCTGTGTTGAAAAGACTTGTTGATCTTCGACAATATGTATTGGTTCAGATGTGTTGCTATCACCAACTCCAACATACTTGTCTCCTCCATGAGGCCGAAGGATATCTGCTCCGAGAGTGCTTTCAATACTAGAAAATTCGAACAGAATATCAGCTTCACGGAGAGAGCTTTCAGCAGTTTTTCGTCCTTTCCACCAGCAATTCCGTAAACTGACACTTTCAACAGATACATCGCCGATCCATGAACGGGGATTAACATGATCAACACCTTGAGCTCCATCAAGCTTAAGCTGCCGATGACCACAATCCCATTCAGGATGTTTATCAAAGATTGCTTCTATCTGATCAGCTGAAGCTAACCGCTCGGAGAGTTGCAATGCATCAACATTTCGATCATGTGTCAATGTGCGGACTGTTCCAAATCGTCCCTCCAGACGGTCATCACCAAGCTGACAGAAGTAGAAGCAAGCTTTAGGATCTTGAAGACGTTGCTTTGCAACACAAAAATAAGCATTCTTAACCATAGATTGTAAGTCATGGTAGAGCTGTCCAGAAATAAATGCAGTTCCGTGTTTATACATCCCATATAATATGAGGTGGGATGCCAGTGCCAAAGACTCAAGTTGCTGCGAAAGACTCCAGGTAGGTTGCACAAACGGAGATATGACTGCCTCCAAAATTGTGCTCAATATGGTGATGGCTTTGCGGCTTTTGAGCTCGCCTGGGGATAGGCCAATTGTTGGCAACTTCTTCACCTCCAAAATATGTTGGAGGAGCCGGACAGCCTTGGGCACGTTCTGGTGATCAGCTGGATCAATCAATGCTTCTATTTCCTTCGGAGAAAGATCTTCGAGCCTTGAAAGTTCCTTTGAGACAGTATCACAGGTGAGGAGGGTCATGGCGATCAGTGTTCCTTCAGGAGATCGGATCTGTGTTGCAAATCCTGAGGTATTGAGAGCTCATGTAAATAAATAGCACAATTACAACGAGATTGGACCTACGTTTAAACAGATGCTTGAAATCAAAATCCATTGTAACATTGCTAGGTCCTGTTTGGAGATTCAAGAGTCGCAAATCTCCTAATTCATCCCAGAGTGGTTCATTCGGGCTGAGTTCTGTCACCATAAGTAGCAAATGAAATGCTTTCCGCCGAGTAGCATCACCGTCACTAGCTACACTCCAAATCGAGCCCCATTTCTTTTCTCCATCTTCGGAATTCTTCCACTGAGCCAAAATATTCTGAATCCATATTTTACTTTGTTCTGCAGTTTCGGTCTTGCAAGTTGGCGAAAGAATAACGGGAGATATGTGATAATTATCCTTAGAGAACCTTCCAATAGCAGCGACAGTTGCCTCCTTCCCAAGATGGCATTCACCACTGTGGATTGCTTTCCCTACATCCCTAACAGCTTTGATTGATGTTATGTAGGGATCTACAGTATGTGCATGTTCCCTACATAATCCGACGATTATGTTTGATGCAGGAAAATAGCGACCGCATTCTTCTAAATTAATTTCGTCAATAAGCAATGAGTGGCCGAATGTCTGACCAAAGCCAGCTGAACGTGTTCCCCAGAATTTTTGAATATTCTGCTGAATATCCACCGCCTTTGGCCTTCCAATAGAGATTGTAACATTGCATTTTATGGCATGCTGCTGTATGGTGCTGAGTGCTGGAGAAACACCGGCACGTTGCAGAGCATAAACCAGCTTCGGCCCACCGAGTTGCCAACATAGAAGTCCGAGATCAAAATCCTTTGCCTGTAAAATCATAATTATTAAATGGCAAATATATCTGCAATAACGAACCTCATAAGAGCATGTTTTCATTAACCCTGCCATTGAGTTCTCAATGCGTCTCACAATTTCCCTAGGGCTTGCGTTATTTTCAATTGCAGTTTTAACCAGCTGATGTATACGAGGAACATCGTGTGTTGCTACAGCCATAGCGAATCGTTTATGATCTCCAATAACTGAGAGCAATTTACCGATTTTACGTTGCAGATTCATTGCCTGGACGACCTAAGTTAGTTTAAAATCAAAACAAAAAAGCCAAACCACCTACTGAAAGTCGGTATCCATCCATACGACCTTTGTATTCACCTGTACGCTCCTTGAGTTGCTCAAAGCTGTAGTACTCATAATTGGAATGCTTGTCTATTTTCTCAGCTCGAGAAACAAGCTTTCGAAGGGCCTGGGATGTTTCGATTGATCGGCAAGAAAGGCAGGCCACTTCTCCAGTTACAACCTCCTCGCAGTTTATGGATTGGATCCAGAAATCGGTTCCATTTGCTTTTACACTGCAAAAATAGAATCCAAGGGTGTTTGGATGGTAGGCATGCAATTGCCATGGATAAGTGTTGAATATTGACCCAACAGGCCAATTCAGAGATATCCCAGGGCATGGACGGTTCTGACTTCCACTTGGAGCGGCCTCTATAATGGACTGCACTCAAGAGGAAGGTTCTTGAAATCCAAGGGAAATTACGTTCTCTAGGGAGGGGCTGGAGGAGCTCCATGCTTGTGCAGTCACCTCATGTTCCTTGTTAATGGGAGCAGGAACACCTACAGGAACCTCCATTATCATCTCCTTGGAGAAATTTGTACTAGGACTTCTTCGCTCAATCAACAAGCTATCTAAGTCCTCCAGAATGGGTGGAAATTCACTGCTGTCACCTTGTGCAAGTGGAGCATCTCCATCTGAATTAGAAGAGCTGATTGAAATAGGGGACATTGGCCTGAGCTCTGGTTGTTTTTCGACTGAACTTGATTCAGCAGACATGGATCCATTTTCCGAAGAGGTAATTGCTGTCTCAGAGTGACTGTCAGTTTTTTTTCTTGCCGTTGATAACCAGCTTAAAAAGCCATTCTTTTGCTTTTCAATTGTCTTTTCCTCCTTCTCTGATTTTGCTTTTGCTCGGACCATAGCCTTGCAAGTAGATTTATCAATATGCTCTTCGAGAGCATAAATAGAACCAGCTCTTGCCAACACAGATCCATTCCTAAATTACCATGAGCTAGTTTCCTGATCAGGAAGAAAGAATGCCACAGCACCTTGCACTTGTGACATAGGCACTCCACTCCCCACTTTCCCCAACGTGGTTGCAGCTCCTTGGGAAATTTTGCCAATTTTTCTTGTTGTTTTTGCGTAAGATGTTCGAATGGTAGTCCACCCGCCACTGTTGTACAAATGGTCTATATCTGCTGGTAATTGCAAAGGTTGAATCTGACTCACCAGCCCCAGTGCTTATCACATCATTTTGCAATTCTTCTGTCATATTTCCGAGCTTTCGAGGGCAATTAGAATCACTCGAGGATAGTGAAAATTTGCGACGCGGAGTTTCCACTTGGGGTTTAAGCCTTATCAGGAAGGTATTAGACGCCAGCGGAGATATTTTGGGAAGATAATGCACGCAAATGATTTATTTCATCAAGAAGAATCACTTTACTTAATGCCTAAAAGAAATCCATGCAGTAGAAAAAAAGTTAGCCAAAAAGGTTGAAAAGTAGACCGCAGGAGGTGCTCGACCACCCATACACCAGGGCATAAGGCCGGGCGCCTATTTATCTGTCGCCCCCTGTGTTTCATATACAATTACTCGGACCTAATGGTTCTGCTTACACGCCTCACCAAGAAAGGTATTACTTGGTTATTTACAGAAGAATGTCGACTTGCCTTCAACTCAATAAAACAGGCATTCATGTCGGCTCCCGTCCTGAGCTATTGGGTTCCGGACACACAATTAGCTGTGGAAACCGACACTTCTGATTATGCACTAGCTGCCATTATTTCCATATGGATAAATGGTGAACTGCATCCGATCGTGTTTCATTCAAGAACTTTTAATGAAGCTGAACAGAATTATGATGTCCATGACAAGGAATTGTTAGCTATCTTTGAAGCTTTCAAAAAATGGCATCATTATCTTGAAGGTGCAGCCCTACCGGTTGATGTTGTTACTGATCATAAGAATTTAGAATACTTTGCTACTACAAAATTGCTTCCCTGCCAGCAAGCAAGGTGTTCAGAATTCCTATCGCAATTCAATATGGTTATACGTTTCCGCCCGGGAAAATTGGGTACTAAACCTGATGCACTTACTAGACGTTGGGACGTCTACCTAAAAGAGGGGGGTAGCGATTATGCTAGCATTAATCCGCAGAATCTGAGACCCATATTTACTCAAGAACAACTCACAACCTCTCTCAGGGCAATGTCTCTTATCATACCAACCCTCCGCGGGTCAGTTATTATGGATATTGAACAACTCCATGCGGAAATTCTAGCTGGCCTACCTGCGGATCCGATCGCATCTGCACATATCAATGACGGACCAGATTCCAGATGGAAACTAGGTGAAGACAAGTTTTTACGCCTAGACAAAAGAATCTATGTGCCGGACACACCCGTACTTCATCTCAAGGTCTTGCAGCTCAAGCATGACCATATCCTTTCGGGCCATTTTGGACAAAACAAAACTATTCAACTATTGAGACGTGAATATGTTTGGCCTGGATTACGCTCATTCGTTCAAGACTTTTGCAAGTCCTGTGTAACTTGTATGTGTTCAAAGTCTCAACGCCACAAGCCATATGGTTACCTCAGGCAACTACCAGTCCCGGAGCTACCTTGGAATTCAATTTCAATGGACTTTATTGAACAGCTTCCGGAATCTGCCGGCTTTACTTCAATCTTGGTAATCGTTGATAGATTATCCAAGCAAGGTATCTTTATTCCAACTTATGATACTATTACTTCACAACAATTGGCACAACTGTTTGTTATGCACGTCTTTTCAAAGCATGGTGTACCATCACATGTCATTTCTGACCAGGGATCTGAGTTTGTATCACATTTCTTCAGATCCGCAGGGAAAGCACTTGACATGTGCTTACATTTACATCTGGTCACCATCCAGAAGGCGATGGACAAACTGAACGGGTTAATCAAACACTTGAACAGTATCTACGTGTCTATTGCAATTATCAACAGGACAACTGGTCTGAGCTACTTCCGCTCGCAGAATTTGCTTACAACAATGCTCCTAGTGAGACAACCGGTTTTTCCCCATTTTTTGCTAACAAGGGATATCACCCTAACATCACTGTTTATCCTGAGTGGGATCTCGCGTCCGTGCGGGCCCGTGAGTTTACAACAGATCTTGATGAACTTCATCAGCACCTCAAATCCAATATGCTTGAAGCACAGAAACGCTACCAAGGACCAGTGGATCGCCGCCGCGTGGCTCCATCCCCATTCAAGATAGGTGACAAAGTCTTTGTCAAAGCCCAACATTTCCATACAACTCGACCATCCAAGAAATTGGCTGAGAAGTATTTGGGCCCCTATGAGATTATTGCTCAGCCTGGTATGCTATCATATACTCTGCATCTTCCAGATAATTTCCGTGTGGTGCACCCAGTATTCCATATTTCAATGTTGGAACCAGCAACTCCAAACCCTTTTCCTGACCAGACCATTCCACCCCTGCCGGCAATTGTTATTGATGAAGAAGAAGACAATTATGAAAATGACGAAATTCTAGATTCAAAGATAGATTGCCGCCGGAAATGCAAACTTCAATATTTAGTCAAGTGGATGGGCTATGAGGGTACAGGTCAAGATTCTGACTGGGTTTTAGCAACTGAAGTCAACGCTTCTGAGCTAATAGAAGATTTTCATCGATTATATCCCGCGAAACCAGGACCTCTTCCTGCTTTATGATTTTTTCAATTTTTCTGCTAAGTCATTTTTCTGTCTTATTTTCCGCCCGGAATTTCAGTCTTTTCATGTCTTACAAGTTTCAATTCAGATATACAAAATTTTCTATTCTATTTACAATTTGACTTTTTACATTTTTATATTTACAATTTTCCACCCGGATCCTTTTACCCTCAGCGCAATGTGGAACTTTCCTCTTCTGTTTCAACCACCTTCTTCTTTTTCTTCTTCTTACTCCCTTCCATGTGGTTTCCTTCATTATCACCCTTCCTTTTGGTTCCTTGAGCGGCCACCAGGGGAACAGGAGTACTCTCCTGATTGAGCTTGGGAAGCCCATTCTTGGTCTAAGCTGTGCGCTTCTGGATGGCATCCATCTGCTCGGTAAGGTCATCGGTGTGCTCTTTGAGTGTGTCTTGAACCAAGCCACGCTCCATATGGATCCGCTTCTCCAAATCCGCTGGGATTTCCACACCCTTACTCTTCAACTCCAACAGCTGAAGCAACTTTGCGTTCGCTGCCGCCGAATCCACCGCCACCCACTGCTCAACCTCCATCATAAACCTCTGGAGGTCATACCAGACCCCCTCCAAGCGGCCGGCTTCCTGCCTCCTTTCCAAACCCACCAGTTCTCACATGGAATCTGCGATCTGCTTGCTCCCCTCCATTACAGCCCACGCAGTTTTGTCAAAAAAATTCGCATTTCATTTTGCACCACATGCAGGCGACACAAAATTTCTTGCCAGTTTGGGGCACGCACTGGATTTTCTTTTTCACGCAGTAAATGCAGGACTGCGGCTTGTCTTCATCCTCATCCTCTTCGGATTCTGACCGGACTTCATGCTGGGACTGCAAAGACATAAGTAATTTCCGATCAGAAATAATGTCGACTTACTTTTTTTGGTGTAGCCTTCTTAGGCGTCTTAGGCAGTTCCCTAGCCTTGCCCTTGGCATTACCGGACAGCCCCGCTTCCTTTTCCTTTTCCAACTCTTTCTCCTTCTCTTTCTCCCTTGCCTCATCTTCCCTTGCCTTACTCTGTGCCTGCATGGCTTCCTCAGCCTTCCTCCTCTCGGCAGCTGTCACTTCTGCATCCAACAGCTCTTTGTAATGAGTCTCCCTCTGCAGCCTCTCCTTATTGCGCGCCTTCCAATACTTGTTGACCTATATGAAAGTCAAACAAACCCACATGGCAAAATCAAAAAAAAAATACTTACTTTGTTCAGACGGTCCTCATCATCCTCATAAGGATTGTCAAATGTCAACTTAGGGGCTGGCACATTAAATTTTTTATCAGGGGCAAAGCCCTGAACAGTTCTTGTAGGGTCGCTGACCGGGATTTCCTCCATGTGGATTATGTCGGAGGAGGCCTTCCAGGCAAGCATGTGGGCAGGGAATGGAGCGTCGGTCATGACTAGTTTTGTGGGTAAAATTTTGAAGTACATGATATTCAAAACCCACTGGTACTTATACCTTTTGGACAACCAGAAACTTCACATGCCAACCTCGGCTAGCCTGTAGGCGTTTCAAGAAGTTGTTTCAACTAATTTTAGTAACATCCTCATGGGTTCGTCTTTAACAAGGGGGTACTGTCAAGTATTGATCCGACCGGCTTATATTCATATATTATTTTCTATCCATGTTCTATTCATTTGACTCATTCACTTTGTATTCGCTCATTCAGACTCTTTTCCCCACGTGACATACTTCTCCTGCGTGGCTTTCACTCTTACTATTTTCTTGTTGACTCAACCCTTTGTTTTCCAACTGGATTTCTTTTATCTTTCTTATCTGTTTTATCTTTTGCACCATGTGCTTATTCTCATCTATCATTCAGCTGATTATTTGACCCTTCAACTTTTACGTTATTTTCCCACCGGCTCCGCACAGTATATCATCACATACACCAATTATCTTTTTATGATTCATCTTTGATTATCTTTTTATCCAATGTTTTTCCGCTCAGTTAATTATATTTAAATACACTCATTTGTATCTACTTTTACTCAGTCAGAAATCGAATCTCGTATTATCTGTTAACTCTACTCTTGTCTGTCTTTCCACTCAGGTTTCGTTCCCACTCGGCTTTACTCTCAAACTCTACTCTTGAACTCTGAAGTAGGGACAACCTACGACCGTGCAGGGTGCAACACACAAGTTGAAGCCAAGTCCCTTCAATACAAGTCATTGGCGTTTCCGACCGGAAACGTTGGCTTACTTCTGCGTGGCTTACCAGATGTATTCTGTATCAGGGTGTAACACAGGCGAATCTTCCTCTTCACCTATGTCTGATAACATCCACAATAGCAACACATTTCGGCCGCTCTCTACCACTAACTTCTACAGTGAACCCCACGAATCAAACCTGTACTATCAACACGCCACACCCAGAGCTGTTTCATACGTGCCGCCTCCTCCCAAAGCGCAACCTCCTCATGCCTACTATGCATCAAACCACAACAGAAACACATTCTATCCACCCCAAGATATGTCTTATGGACACCATGCTGTGCTGTACCAGCGTAAGAACACGGGTCCAGATGTTTGAGACGATGGAGAACACATCATGGAACCTGTGCAACGCAATGCGCCCCTTCCACACAACAATGCGCTCCTTCCACACAACAACACGCTCCCTTCATGCAACGTGCCTGTCTACAGTCAGCCCACTCCTCGAATGCAATATGGGAACTGTCCTGACAATTTTTATTGCGATTCCCCATCCCCATCTCTCGCTTCTCGCCTTCCTTCCGCCCAACCCAAAGCCAAGGACACGGGGGCACCAAAGTCCCAAGGAATGCACTCGAAGAAGATGTTGGGCACAGACAACACGTTGCTCCATGCTGACTCACCCATCATGATCTCTGATGATGAGGAATTCGATGGTGACACTTCAGACAACAAAGAGTTCACTGTGCAAGAATTTGAGAAGCTCCTTACCGTGGTCATGGAAGTCAACCCATACATGGCTAAACACAAGAAGAAGAGCATTAAGTGGAAAGAGGTTTTGCGAAAGTTGCAAGCAGCAGGATACAGCAAGGGCCGTAAGGCAGTATCCCTCAAGAACAAAATCAATAGGGCTCTTGATCTCTTGGAGGTTAATATTTTTCTGTTTTTCCTTTGTTCATTTGTTGATGTTTCTACATGTAGAGTGGAAGTGGGTTTGGAACTAAGACTGATCTCACTCGTTTTATCAGTGGAGACCCTGTCATGAAGGAACGGCTCAACTCACGCCTGGACAGTGTTGCAACTCTTCGCAGATCAGCGCGTGATGTAGAAGAGAAGCGAAGGATACGGTGCGCAAGGTGAGCAAACAGTATATTTATTAATTATTTTTCTAACTAGTTTTTGAGCAGAAAACAGACGAAAACCAGGAGGCGGGACTGAGGATGCGAGAGGCAATGAGACACGCACATGAACACACCGCCAAAGTGTCCGACAATTCCCCGGTTTCACCTGCAGGCCAGAAACGCAGTGCACCCAGTGATTCAGACAAAGAAAACGAAAATGACAAGGATAACAGTGAGACCAGCAGTGATGTGTTTTCACGTGTTTGCAGGTGCAAAAAAAGTCGCAAGGATGACAGTGAGGTCCTCGGGAGATTGCAGAAGTTATTGGATCAGTCAGAAGAGTTGATGAGACCACAGCAGGAATTTGAGAAGGTGCTGGTGGAGGAACTTCATCTGACCCGTGAGGTGACCCAGACCCATCAAGCTGACCAGGCCAATACCCAGAAGGCTTTAATTGCCTTGTTTACTCAAGCTTTACTCAATAGGTTGTTGCGAGGTTTTCCCTCTTTTTCTTCTTTTTTGGCTTCCTGCGTGAAGCTTTTCTTTCCTGTGTGAAGCCTTTCTGTATCTGTTTTATTTCTTTTGTTAATTTTCGGACATCACATATGGACAGCTTTATAAATAATACTTACTCTCTAATAGAATAATAATAATTTTCCTTTTATGTTTGCTTGAACAAAGGTGCCATATCATCCCGCTTGGACAGACGAGCGCCTATGAAGGTGCAACATAAGCTGTCTTCCTCCTACGGCCACATCCCTCCGCTCTCACAACTGCTCAACAAGATCCCCGAAGACCTTAGGAATCGCAGACCCTGACCTGAGAATATTCTGAGCAGCCGTGCTGAACATGAATGGTATGGACCATGGAACACCCTCCTCACTCATACCTTCCCATCCAAAATCCCTGGATGCCGTGGTGGCTTCCAAATCGCCCCTCAACACATCAGGGATGGCTACAACAGCGCCACCAAGTACCCGCTCTTTTTCCTCATCATGTGTGACCAGTATCTGTGTGGCATCGTCGAGATCAGGCCCCCCCACCACCTCCGTTCACCTGCCTTTTGTGAAGATGCATACAAGCAGCTGGTCAAGTGGCTTCGATTCCTCTATGAAGACAAGCCCAGCAACCGTGTCCGCACCCCCGCCATCTACAGCATCCAAGCGATGGGCCCCTACTTCATGAACATGAAGTTGAACTGTATGACTGCCTGCCTTGAGCCTAAACCTCATCGCACCAAGCCGAAGCCTACCCACATCGAATCTCGCACTTGGAGTCACTATCCTAAGCACTGGTGGTGCCACAACATCATGAGCCTGCAGGGCTCCACTGCCTTGTTGATGCTGGCCAACACCATCATTGATGTCACGGAGATGTATGAGCATGCCACACCCCTGCTTCCAAATCCTGACCACATCCCGTTGACCCTTGAAGATGCCAGAAGGATGAACATCCAGCTTTTTGGCTATGAAACACCTAGCCCACCATCTAGGCCAGTGGAAGTGGGGGTGGATGTTGAGGATCTCGACATCTTGGATGATGACAATGAGGTGGAGGAGGATATTTTCCCTGACCAAGCCACACTTCATTCTGTTCTTACTGCTGCTTGAGACCTCCCTCGCCGTATCCCTATTTTGTTTAGTAGTCTCCTAAGTCTGGTACCCACGCCGTCATCACCTTTTTCCTTAATTCTGTATCACTCTATCCCATCCTCATTTGTCTCTTATTCATTTTTTTTTGTATTTCCTCGCAATAGTATTTAATGGACAAACAACTAATGTCTGATGTGAATCATTCCCAGAAGAAAGTCAAAGAAGAAAAATCGATGTTTTAAACTATTTAATTATGAAAATACAGCTCAATTTCTGGAGGATAACAGGTATAGCGCATAGCAGTTTGGTTAGGTCTTAAGCAAGATTTTGCATTAGTTAAAAGGACGGCAACCCTGTAGAAGGTGCCACACCGTGTCCCCCATATCTTGTGCTTCCAACTGCAGAGAATAAAAGGCCATTGCTGGCATACCTGACCAAAACCATGCTCTACAGAGATCCTAACCTTCCCCATAGCCAGGTTCCAATCCTTCTGCTGTTGTGTGAGCTCCCCAACAGCCTGGTAGGGACTCAGCATCGTTGGTGACACACCGTATGCTGAATCTCCATATATTTGGAAGTAACGCCGCTGAGGAGGGTCTGTGGGGAGAGAGCCTGGTTGGATAGCCTTCTCCTCCATGATTTCCACGAGTTTTGACTCGGCATAGACTCCCATATCGTTCTGGGGAGCACGGTAGGGTCCAGCGAGGTGAGCGATAAGGCCATCTGGTGTAACGAGTGCCTGGAACTTGAAGCCATGGCACTTCTTGTAGCCCGTGTAGGCCAGTTCTTGATCTATACTGGGTCGGCATGTCGCTCAAATGGTACAGTCGATGAGGGCAATAAGGCTGTTACTGGGAACACTGAAATCATGAAATGCAAGCGCATATTCACACAGACGGTCGGGATGCATGATACCCTTATTGTCCCAGTCCAGTAGATGCCCCCATGTCTTATCAATCCAGCATGATAGGTCGTTGACAACCTGTGAAATGGCGGTCTGGCTGCATGCGTACTTGGTCAAGAGGGAAAATTGGTCTTCAGGCATGCGGAACCGCACACACAGGAGGGCGAAGGCTTCAATGGCCATAAACCGATGGCCGTTGTGGGTGTGGAAAGGGTCAGGGATCTCCAACATGTCGACTACACGTTGAAGTTCATGTTGTGTGAACCTATCAAGATCAATCAGTCTGGAAAGAAGGGTGCATAGGCCGTACTCACCTGAAGGCCCACTCATACTCCTCTGTCGTCATATCTACCAAATACTTTAAATCTATCTTCCTGCCACCTATCATAGGACGTGGCCTAGATGTTCCCTCGTCCTCCTCGATGGCTTGAAGTGCAGATATTGTCTGCAGCTGGATTCTCATGAGTGCACGCACATGTGTTTTGCGCGTCGCCCAAGTCATTAATGCAAGGAGAACTGGATCTTCCTCTTCCTCCTCATCCTGTACCATATTGAACACAATATATGCTATCAAAAGTTTCTTGTTGCACTCTTGACAAGCAGGAGAATGCTCACGATGAGGAGGCATACTAATTACTAATCCAAATCATGACAATCAAGCTGTCACACCCAGAATTATCATGAACCAGACACGGCGATTCCGAGACGTATAAGTAACCTAGATACATTCCCTCTGGCTATTGACCACCCAAATGAATGTATTTATCTGGCCATTGACCAGCACAAGTTAAATCTAGTATACTCACTGAGTTGCAAAAAATAGCATGAAGGAGAATTGAACCTAGGACTTATAGCTATTGTAATGGAATATTTAACCACTGCACCACAAGGCCGTTAAGGAATATTGAATATTAGTCCCCTAACTCCTATTGTCACATTATATTAAAAAAGAATTTTAGTGATATGTTCTAATTTCAATAACTGATAGTGTTTAAAATAAAGTAGTATAATATGATATGATATTTAAAGCTGTATAGGTTAATAGGAACATGAAGATAGATATTCATTAACAAAGCTATAGTGATATATAGCCAAATATTTAAGAATATTAACAGTGGTGATGGTGTAATGGTATAATGTTACAATGTTATCTTATATGATTAATAGCCTATGGGTTCAATTCCCAATAGGTACAATTTTTTTACTAGAAATGGCCAAATGCATTCCCCTGTGGCCAAGAAATCACTGGTCCTTATTCAGATAAATGTATTTATTTGCTATGGTCAGATATGTGGTCAGATGTATTTTTCTCTGGCCAAGCAACCACTGATCCTTACTCAGATAAATGCATTTATTTTTCTGACCTTTGTCTACCATGGATGTATTTACAGTACTGAGATAGGTGGGATTCCACGGAGAATCAAGATCAATTCTAGGCACATGCCAAAATTTTTGGTTTTGAATACACCCTAATATTCGCAATCAAGATTATTACTATCCAATACACTCTAATGAGGGCTCCAGTAACTGAGTACAGGACTGCAGACACTCCTGTATACCTATCCGCGAGTCCACCGAATGAGGGGCAATTTTTTGTGTTTGTAAGTCCGCCTGAGTCCACCGAAATGGTCCAGAACGGCCCGCGAAACGGCATTTCCAGTGGTCTGTTCTATAGCCTATTGGAGGAGTTTGGACGGCGTTATCAGCGTCGGCAAAGAGCCTGAGCCCATTCGGTAACGTGATTTTTCGTGTGATTTGATAAGATCGAGTCATAAGCGTTCGGTGACAGTAGTATTTTACCTCGACTTCGAGGCATTGCAAAACTGCTCAGACCAGTTTTTCAAATCCCAAATCGCGATTTCATGCATGAGTGCCATTAATCTGACTACTACATCAATTCTTTAATCCGAATTTTTTGTCAGGTAATCTTTCTGTAAGGTATCTAGCATGTATGTACATTGTCAAAGATTGGAAATAAAAGCTTTGCATTTTTAATGAAAATAATGAGAAGAGGGAGAAATTGATGACATATTTCAAGCTGTGCTTGAATTAGCGGTAAATCGTGGG
The DNA here is from genome assembly GCA_000827215.1 of Sphaerobolus stellatus SS14. Classification (NCBI taxonomy): domain Eukaryota; kingdom Fungi; phylum Basidiomycota; class Agaricomycetes; order Geastrales; family Sphaerobolaceae; genus Sphaerobolus; species Sphaerobolus stellatus. Next base: position 409,781 of record KN837178.1, read on the forward strand.
AAAGTTGCCACGGAATTTGGGATCGTGATTTGCACATGGTTGAATCACGTTTTGAGATCGAGCCATCAAATCATGATTTTTTTACCGAACGGGCTCTGAGCTACACAGCCGATGGTGAGATGCAGAATTTCTAAGATTTCACGGGAACTGACTAGTCTTGCAGACAACTTTCAGAAATCTGCTAGGGACCACGGCGCAGTTTTTCAAAATCTCCGAAATCTGCAGAAAACTTGAGTTGCAGATGCCGTCGGCCGTCTCCCCGCAATGCCGTCATCGTCGGGGAGTTCCGATACTAGTCCCATTTGGACAAGCCATGATTTTTAGAATAAAATCGATATTTATTTATTTTAATTAATACTATGTACAATGGAGTATAGCAATGTCATATAACCGTTCATTATCAATCTACTCCCATAAATGTCTATGACATTGATGTTAGGAGTTGCTCTGTCGGCTGCTTCTCTCCTTCACAATAATCCGTCCTCTTCAGCAATATCACAATATCGGAGAAAGGAGATGTAAGAATGAAAGCAGACACTTGATGGAGAATCACTCACCTTTCCTCGGGGTCCTCAACACATCCAAAGCTCCCTGGGGTATCCTCAGCCCATACATTCCGTTCCTTCCCATCTAAAAAAAGCCCTATCATTATAAAGAACATATCGGATGTTTCATTAATCTCTCACTTGGTGCTTTATAGATCTGTGCTTTGGATATCAGCTAGAATGAATCTTATAGCCCCCGGCTATGAGTCAAAGAGCCCCAGAAATGTGAGCCCCAGCGAAGAAACCCAGCGAAGAAACCCAGACATAGAACAAAGCAAGTCATAATGAGCGAAGCTAAGAGTAACGTTGCCAGAGACGAGAATAAGTGCTGCATGAAGGGCTTAACGAGGGATTATGAGAGCAACACCCTGACCGCCAGAGACTTCTTAAGGGAGGACGACTGCACGTCTACTTGCTAGATTCACTGTCTTCCACATAATAAGCCAAGGCCAAGCTACTCCAGAAGATGCTGTTTGAATGTTGTATGTTACGATTGCCAGTATTATCAGAGTTGGTCCTGGGTACGGTGAGCACGATGGGGATGGTATTGGTGAAAAGGAAAGGTTGATGCCGTTCCGAACATAACACGTGATGTCGTCACATTCTCCTTGAAATTGAACAACCAAAATCATTACGAATTGGTGTTATAGCCTGTAGGGGTCGGCACCGTACCGTATACAGATACGGCGTAAACGGTACGGGTCCCATACGGGTCCATTCAGTACCGTACTGCAACCTTCCAGAAGTCATACGGAACGGATACTGGCCGTATACGGGTACATACGGTTACGGATAGTTACATCATGTTAAATAATGAGTTTATAGACAAATCGTGACTTTTTCTGCTTAACTACTGTTCCCTAGTCCTATCTAAACGAATTTTCTGCTTAATTACCATAAGGATACGGATGGTTTCTGGCTTGAGACTAGACCTCCTCAAGGAATATGAGTGATATGGTCTCATTCAATCCTGAGCCTTGTTCGGCGATCTTCAGACTATTGGTTTTGTCACCGAAGGCTGAGTGCATGGCCTTATTGAAAGTAACCCATGCTCCTTCGTCCTGAAGGAGATCCTGGTCGATCTCAGGAGGTAACGTTGAATGTGAAGGATGTTGAGGAAGATTTTGAGGTAAGTTATCGAATAGAGCCGTCAGCTCTGTGAGCTCTTCCTCGTAGAGTATGCCCAGCCAGATGGACCGTCGAAAAATCACAGAAAATCAGAGAATAGATCAGTTAATTCTATAGAGTATTTACATAATACAGGCTTACAAGTAAGGCCTAGAAATGCGATCAGCTGCTTAGAAACAGCCATATTACGGCGGTAGGAGTTGGATGCTTGGCTAAAGTAAAAATAGAACGAGGCGTGCCGCTCGTTCCATTCTGGGTCGTGGGAGCGAACCCGTATCCGTAACATCCCCATATACGGCCGTATGTATACGGGCGCATGCGGCACCTCTCAGTACCGTATACGGATACGGGGATCGTGTCTGCGGAATCCTTACGATACGGATACGGAGCCGTAATACGGGACCCGTATACGGCGGCATACGGATACGGTGCCGACCCCTAGTTATAGGTTTCGGGCGGCGAGACGCGCAAACCGCGTCACGTGAGCTTCGATCTCAATTACAGCATTCTGCAAATCACGGAGCCGACCAGACTCCTTCCCAGCTCCCTGGCATGCAATACATTCGTCCTGTGTTTGTTGTCCATACGCGCCCACAACCAATGTTTGGCCGAGGATAGACCGGGAGTTGTGTGGGAGGTATGGCAGCCTTACAGCTACCCTCAACTCTCGGACTAACCCCGGGGTAACATTGTGGGCTCTTGTGGGCTCTGGCTGCCGGACGCACTGGGAAGGAGTCTGGGAGCCGACGCAGTTCCGTGCCAGTTCACGAGAACTTCACTGGTTTTTCTGCTGAAAAGTTCGGGCATGAGATTTCCTTCACCGCCAGCATTTGTAAGTCGGGATAGCTGAGCTTCAGTAATTGAGTACATAATATTTAAGCTCCTAGCTGAAAACTTTCGATGTTACCAAATTTCCTACATACTAGTCTGCTTTTTCATTCTACTAGTAGAGTGGTACGATATGCCCAACCCACTGATGTTCGCGACCATCAAGCTCGACGATAAACTCAATATACAAGAACCACCCCACCAGTAAGCACTTTCACAGATTATTTATTTTCATGATGAAACTACCTTCACCACTTTCTTCTTTAGACAGATGGTCACTTATGCATTTTTGGCTGCTTCCGGTACGTCTCTCCGATTTCGAGTCATAAATGCAGTAGAAAAATCTGACAGAACCTTTATACCATCCCATTAGTGCTTCTCTTCTATGACACCATCCTCACTTTTGGAGACGAAGTGTCATTCATATGGGGAAAAAAAGTCAAAGGCCTTGGGCCCTCCCTATATCTTTTGGCTCGATATGCAACTCTTTTGACCTTAATAGCTGAGGTAGTCAATTACTTGGGACCAGATTCGATAACGGTAAGTCTGTTCTGGATTAATCACTTCCTGGCTTTACTAATTATTATGTTAAACCAGTAAATCTACCGAGTACATTAGTGACTACTAAACATAAGCTGAACTTGTCTATCGCAGCTTCTGCAATGTTACAAGTAAGGTGGCAACATCTATGCAAGTGGCAGCTGCTATTGGTATTCAAGGTAGGCGATCTGTGACACGGTTAGAACCCATTGAAACCCTTTTGCTCCCTGACTTTCTCAGGTTTGCTGATCGCAAGAGTACATGCTATTTGCTCCGGAAAGCTAGCAATAATGATTATCCTTGGACTTGCAATGATGTCTCTCTTGGGACTGAATTTCGTGAGTGGATCAACCCTAGTGAGTCTCTAAAGAACTTACATATATGAATTAAATAATCAGGCTCGCATTGCTTTCGTAAAATGCAATTCATCTTCGCCTATAATAGGATCTCTGTGAGTATAAGTATTTCATCTAATATACGCAGTACAGCTCACTGATCAGAATTAGTGGTCAGAATTTATCCTTTGTTAGAGAATACTTATATTCATATGATTTGTCTCTTTAATATTGGCAGTCATGGCGACTAAATCTATTAACTTGCTATTTGACATAGTAATCATCACTTCTTCCCTATATAAGTTCACGCGGTATAGGAAGAAATTTTTGAAGAACGCCATGAATTTTCTAAACTTGTATTCACTAGCCAGTTTACTGCTACGACAAGGTAAGCCTACTATGACTTTAAAAAACCCACCCTCCCTTGGCCACCAAGTCTAACCTTATAACCAGATATTATACGTTTCTTGTGAGCATTGGTGTACTGATTCACGACGGAACACTATTATTCACATTGACGTCTCAACAAAAGTATTATTTTTATATTGAACCTTGAGAGCACAATCTCAGCTCAGGTTCGTAGTGTTCTTTCCTACAATGATCGTCATTCTTACGCCATTTCATTAGTTGTTAAATGTGGGTTATCTTGACCCCGTCTTAAAATATGTGGCATAACGCGAATCACTATGATATAGATAAACTTGGTCGGGATTGAGACGGGCTTGGAGATCGCGTGAGTCGTTGCAGAAATGCTGAGGAATTATGTACGCTCACTAACTTTCTTCTTTGATTATTAGGATTTCCGCAATCTTACTTTGTCGATTCATGTTACAGTTGCGCAAATTCAACGACAGATCGCAGGCAATTTCCTTGGCTGATTTGAATTCCTTGGAAATTTATGTTAAAACTTCGAATGTGAACGGGCGTATCCGGGATTTTGGATATACCGTTTCTTTTGAGTCCGGCGGAAGAGTTGGCGTAGAGGGTTCAGCGACATTGAATTCACAAATTCCGACCAATACTACGCTTGTGATCAATCTAGAAGAATTTCCATGGGCAATTTCTGAAGATTTGGAGATTCCAAGAGGAATTTCCTCGCATACCACAGTACGTATTTGAGAACGTTGATCACAACACATGTTTTATAGCTTAGATTTTTTAATCTAGACCCTGCCTCGGGTCCCTTTATCTGAAATTGCGCCCCCACTCATGGACCGCATTCAGCCTAGTACTTTTATCGAGGATGAAGCATTGTTTACTTTGACAACTCAAAGATCCAAAGGCATAAACCCCAATTCACTATGGCACAAATGGTGTTATCCCTTGATTGAAGTTTTAACTAGTTGCATCTTCGTCGCCTTGTTAGTGTCGACCTTGAAGAAAGCCGAAGATTTGCATCATTCCGCAGGGAACTGCACAGTGGATCTCAGCAGAGATTGGCAGTGGTGTGGAGGATCTCAAACCTCCATTTCTGCCCTTCCAAACTCAGTATCAATTTCACCTGCGCTCATAACTCAAACGACTATTCAAGGTGCTACCAGTAGGTCACTAAATACCACCATCTCGACATTTCCATCTAACATTACTAAAGACCCTATCCCCGACAATCTTATCACTGGCACTGGTCTGTTTAAAAGCAGTCCGACAGCTATTGCTAGTAGCAGTCCGACAGTTATTGCTAGTAGCAGTCTGAAAGCTATTGCTAGTAGCAGTCTGACAGTCATTGCTAGTAGCAGTCGGACAGCTATTGCTAGTAGCAGTCTGACAGTTATTGCCAGTAGCAGTCCGACAGCTATTGCTAGTAGCAGTCTGACAGTTATTGCTAGTAGCAGTCCGACAGCTATTGCTAGTAGCAGTCCGACAGCTATTGCTAGTAGCAGTCCAGTTAATGCTACTAACAAGCCGGTTAACGTTGGTATTACTGTGCCTACATTTCACCCGATACCTATAAGCTCCATTACTGTAAAAAGTACAGGTGGCATAAGAAGGCCAGTGGCACTTGCACCCTTCGCCGCCCCTCCCATTCCCCCCACAGAAAGCAGCCCCACGGCAGTCGACCCCATCAGCACCTCTGACACAAGTAGCATCACAAGCATCATCTAGGCAACAGACTTGCCCCCTTCCCCATCAGCACCTCCGATGCAACCAGCACCGCAATCAACACTGCAGTGACAGTCAGTGATCCTTATTCCTCCATTGTACCACTGCTGGAAACAGGGATAAATTAGGAGGGACTTTTTTCCTCATGTAGTGATTCATGTATTTGAATTTATATTGAACTTTCGTACTATATATATTACTATGTTGATTGATCTACATATATGGCTAGTGGATGGGTCCATAGCACCAGCCTACTGACAGTGAATATCCAAGAAGCTTGCAGCTGCTATTATCCAGATTGTTACAGCAATAATATCATTCTAATGTCTGTATCAGTGGAAGCCTGGTGTCAATTAGGCTCACTGAACAGTTGTGCAAGTGTTGATAGGACCATTGTATATTTGTCAAGAACAATGACAGGGATATATGGTTTAGGCTATAGGATGATTATTGTTATGTAATATATAATAAGGTTTATAGCTACTGGCAGGAGACACTGAGAAGCCAGCAACAATAATGATGCTTGTAGAATACTAGGGGACCAGGATTCACAGGAAATAGAGAAGAGTTTTTGCACAAAAGACACACTACATCCTTTTCTATGGAGAAATCTTCTTGATATATTGTGGTAATGTGATACATACTGCAGCTACACCATGTAGACACAATTATTTGTATCTACTTGAAGTAGGTGCAATCTGAGTTTAAAATTAAATGAACAATGGAGTAAAAACAATGAAAAGAAAACCTTGCTTGCCATCACTGATGAGCTCTGACCTTATCTGTTATCCTTTCCTCATTGATGCCCGTCCTTATCTTCCACTGTCACACCTTTATCTCTTATTGACTCTGACCCTTATCTTCATTGATGGGTGACTTGTATTAGCTCAACTCTTATCTGATAACTTTTGTTTTCATTCCTGTTATTTCACCCTTATTACTCTATCTGCTCTACCCTGCTCTGACCCATTTCTGACCTGTTCATTAAACAGATCTCATTTATCATTATCTTCCTTAATCTTCATTAGGCAGTTACCTTTTAGCATAAAAATGATTGTATTCTTAGGTAGTTCTCTATCTGGAAATCAACCCAGCCCAGCCTCTGTTCTTGTTCATTGTCTCTGACTTTGTCTCCAACATTGCTTCCAACACCCTCCAACTGACCTCTGGTTTGACTTATTATCTTACCACATTACTGATCTTGACATCTCTGACAACCCCAACATCTTGCCCAACCCTACTTACTCTTGAATCTTTGTCCACAACCCCCCAAACTCAATCAGCTTCAACTGACCTAAAATCCAGGACATGGTGTACAGTAGAGGTGCAGCACATAAAAGCCCCATCCATATCCATACTCTGACATCTCCAATGTATCTTAACCTTAGTTCTGCACAGAGCTTAACAAACCCAAGTAGCAGACTGTTCATTTGTGGTGATATTCATCTACTACTAGTACAGGTAAAGGGACAACTGGCTGGTGCTGGTCACAGACCTGGGAATATATACTACTATATTAAAAAAAGCTATTAGGTATTCAAATAACTAATAAGCTACAAGTGCTTGGATGCATATGTGTCCATATGTGTCCATAAGGACTTAGGATAATGGATCAATATGGGGTTGATGATCAAACTTCCTTGTACCCATGTGGTCTCTCTCTTGTGTATTTTTTGGCATTGATGGCTCTTGATTCTCCACAGTATTTATTGGGCTCACTCTAGCAGAGGCAATCCAAGACTTTCTCTTTGGATTTCCTTCTGCTAGGTGGGATCCCCTGCCTTTGTATTTTATGGCTGTTTATTGATTACTTTGGATTTCCCTCTGCTAAGCTTTGACATGACATCTGTCAGCATTTGAGGGTTGCCCTTACAACAGGCACCCCAGCCTGTTACTCCTAGGATATGAAGTACTTGACAACCTTAGGTTCAACAAACAGTTCCTTTGTTGGATCAATAGTCACTACTGCTGATAATTGTAACTGCAAACTTGAAGGATTATCTTTGAAGGAGTATTGAACCCTGGATAAGGCATTGATAAATATGGCCTCTAAGGGGTCAAGTTTAGGAGATAGGTTGCATGTGAGCATCATCATTACATTTTTAGAAAGCTCTTGAGTCATATGGAGAGTTGAACTGAGGAAATGTGGTGCAGGTGGTACAAGGATTAATGGGATAGAGGTAGAAAAATAGTATTTCTAGTGATAGCACTGGCGATTGAGAAAGAGCTTCCGGTAAATAGAGGTTTCGGAAACGTCAAGAGATTTATAGCAAAGCATACCAGTTAGCAACTCCCTTATATCACTTGTATTACAATAATAACAGAATTCTTCGGGTGCTGTAATCCTGCTGGATTACTTCCTTATTGGCTACTCGTTCTCTATTACCTAATTGTAGACACATGTAGTATTTTCCATTATTGTTTACCTTTACCGTCACCTCCGTATATGTAGTCTTTAGTTCCAGACAAATACACTCGGGTCCTAGCAATCCCTGGTCCGAGACACCAGTGAGGCTGCAACTGACAGCAGCCTTCCAGGTGCACCGCATAACCCGCACAAAAACAGCTGGACCTTCTTGTATATTAGAGATATACCAGAAACAGATTGAGGGATCTATGGTGTTTTCCGCCTTCACCGGGTTTATTTGCATTTGAGTGAGGAGATACGTGCCCTAGCCTTCGACGGAATGACAAAAAAAAAGGTGTAAGATATCTGACACGGGTAAGTCTGTATCTTTGCTAAGGATACTCATATATTCTGGAAAAACAAAAAAAAAAGAAGGCGAAGGGTGAAGTCTTTGAAACCGAAGAATAGTCAAAGTCCGAGCCAAAAAAAAAAGGAAGGGGAATAGGGATGCGGCCGTCTTTGGATTATTTGCATGAAACCCGAAATCGTGCAAGCTCGTCATGAAGTACTTGCATATTGTTTAAGAAAAGATGTCATATGTCGCAAGAGAACTCCGCAGAAACCCGCCTGAAAATCGAGCGGTTGCAGAAGAAGACGGGAGCAAAACAAGAGACGCGACGTGTGACGATCAGGTGAATGTGACACGACGAGCCAACAGCGTGACAGCTGCCCCAGTCAGCGAGCTCACTGTTGTCGTTGATCCTCTGCTTGTCGTGCAACACAGCGTCGGGCACTACTTGTAAGCTCTCTCTTATCTCCTTGGCTGCATCTGATGTTCGCAGTTTGATAATGTCCAGCACGACACAAACACTGGCGGACATCAACGCCCTTCTCGCAAGCCACAGCGCACTCACCTCCCGCGTTCGCGCCTCACAACGCTCCCACCGCGCGTCCCTGCGTTCTCTCCCCTCGCCCCCATCGCCTATCATATCTCTCCCCCTCATCCCCTCCCCATCGCCCTCTCCTCCTCCCTCTCCCAAGTCTTCCTCCTCTCCGCAACCCCCCGCATGGCTCCAAAAAGTCCAAGACGAAAAAGCAAAGGAACGCGATCCTAAACTTCGCACCGATCTCCCAGTGGAAAAGCGAGTAAGACTAGCCCGATACGCCCATTACATCCCCGAGGAAGAAACGTTTCGGAACGATTATTCCCAGTTGTACGTTGATAGCGGCGAATGGCCGCAGAATTGGGTCCTTGGCGCGGAGTTGGACCACAGGTTCGAAGAGTAAGTTAATACGTATAAAGAACACCCGCACATTTGCTTATGACCCTGTAGATACCCCAAACAACAACGCCTCCTCAACCTCAAACGCACCGCGGTCGATGCATGTGCTCTCCCACCGCACTACTACCCCCTCTCCCGGATCCGCTCCATGGTTCCCTCCAAATTCGATGTCATCCTCCTCGACCCGCCGTACCACTCGCCCTCCTTCTCATGGGACAGCCTAGCGAAGTTACCGGTGCCGCAGCTCGCCAGCGACCCGAGCTTTGTGTTTATGTGGGTCGGGAGCGGCGCAGGCGAGGGACTCGAAAGGGGACGAGAGGTATTGTCCATGTGGGGATATCGGAGGTGTGAAGATATCGTTTGGGTTAAGACTAATAAGGGGTGTAATAGGGGTCCTGGGGTTCGTGATTTTCCTTCTTTTTAAGTTCTTTTTTTCTCCTATTTTTATCGATATTTATTGGCTTGGCCCGGACATTCCGAGATCATAGGACAGGACGCTGTATCCATGGACAACACGTTTACTCATGACTTTACGGACATGACACTTATTATTCTTATTCATTATTATACGTGATGCCTTTCTTTCTCTTTCCTCTCCTCTAAAACGACACAAAGCACACTTACTTACATGTCCTCTTCCCTCTATATCTCCCATGTACACCATTCCTTTCATACTATCATCATATAGACTGACCCACCCACCTCATCTCTCCTTACACGGACAAAACAACACTGTCTAATGGGCATCCGTGGAACTGTTAGGAGGTCCACGGATAGCTGGTTCGTGCATTGTAATATCGGTGCGTTCCTCATTCTATCACTGCGATGTTTATCTAACGTTGTTACACGGCAGACACCGACGTGATCATTTGGGAAGGCGACCCAGAAGGTATCCATATCATACCATACCCAACTTAATAACTAACGTATCCCCTAGACCCCACACGCAAACCCCCAGAAATGTACTCCCTCATCGAGTCCTTCTGCCTCGGTGCCCGCCGCCTAGAAATCTTCGGCCGTCGTCGTCGACACCACCCACTCCGTCGAGGCTGGGTAACAGTCTTATTACCCGAAGATGGCGATATAAGCACCTTTGAGCGGAAGGACGATGATCCGAATATCATAACTATTGAGGATGAGGAAGAGGTGAAGGTCGATTCGAGGGCGAGTAGTGTTAATGGGATGGAGGAGGAAGAGGAAGAGGTGCAGGTGAAGGAGGAGGATGTGAAGATGAAGACGGTGGAGGAGAAGGAGAAGGACGATGGAGTTGGGTTGGAAGGCACTGTTCCATGGGTGAGGGAGCGGTGGGAGAGGGATGTGAGGGAGAGGTGTGGGCATGCGGCGACGGTGGGCAACAGGGTTGTCGTGCCTATGACGGGTGGTATGCCGTTTCTCCTTTCTCATATTCTTATGCTCACCCGTTATCGCTATCTCTAGAAATCGACAACCTCCGTCCCAAATCTCCCGTACGCAATAACTCGTCAAATCATCATCAAGGCCATCAAGGACACCAAGGACACCAGGGCAGCGGTGGTGGGAACTTCAACGTCGGCCACGGCGGAGGAGGAAATACCGGAGGAGGGATGAGTGGCGGTGTCCCCCTCGGACCTGGGCTTGGGCCTGGGATGAGCATGCATGCAATACCGATGGGAATGAATCATATGGGGATGAATATCCTTCCGCCTAGGCCTCAAGTACATGCGATGGGGATGGGCGGCGGCATGGGTGGAGGTATGGGAGGCGGCATGGGGATGGGCGCACCAATGATGAGGCTCGGGCCGGGGGTGATGCAGAATCAGATGATGGGTGGAATGGGGATGGGCGTGGGGATGGGCCCGGGGATGGGCGGAATGATGAACATGGGAGGTATGGGCATGGGCGGCGGCATGGGCGGCGGGCATGGGATGGGCGGACATTCGGGCGGCATGGGAGCGTACGGCGGTGGCGGGATGATGAATATGGGGATGATGGGTGGAAATATGGGCATGCAAGGCCCGATGCAGGGGATGTCGCCGATGCAGATGCAAGGGATGAATCCCGCGATGATGAACATGCCTATGGCGATGCCGATGATGGGGTTAGGACATACTGGGATGAGCGGGGGAGGAGTCCCGGGGAATACGGCTGCGATGGGGATGGGGAGAGGTGCGGGACAAGGAGGTGGAGGCGGAGGAGGACAAGGAGGGGTACAAGGGCAGTATGGAGGGGCGGTGCCGCCTGGGGGGTGGGGTGCGTATTAACCGTTGCACCTGGTCGGACGTTTACTGTTTATTGGGGGAAGAGCGTCAAAGATATGGAGTGGGCTATGGATAGTTAGATGCCGGACATCACGATTTTGCGGTTTCGCTGCTGCTTTGGATTTGCTAATGCTGCTTCGTTCTTTACTTATTGTTTCGAGTATTGTATTTAGTTTGTATTGGTATTATTTTGTATGCATATTTTTACTTATTTTATTTTATGCTATTTATCGGTGCAGTGGTTAGTAAACGAAAATATGCGATAACTAGAAACAATGATATTTGACTACAGCTATACATACAATAAACCAATAAACCAATAATGCATGCGTGTGTTTCTAAATCTATACAATGACAATAATGAAGAATCAAGTTAACGTTAATCCATCCATACCGATATTTTATCCTAGCTCGGCCACCTTCGTGATGTTCTCTCCATGATATCAACCATATCCGGACTTATAACTTACAACATAAACATCCTCGGCACCGCGTCCACCACCTTCTCCATCCTCTCCCGCGCCAGTTCCCTATGCCACCTCAAATGCCCATCACACGCCTCCTCAAGGTTCTCAATCATCATCTCCTGCAACGTCCTCAACACACACACACCATTCCCATTACTACTCCCAATCCCGTCCTTAAACGCCTTCCGCCATCTTCGTTCCAACACCGTCTTACACGTATAATGCGGGTCCGACGCTGCCAACGTGGAGGGCGAATCATCTAAGGTGCTCCGAAACTCATCTATAAGCTCCTGGAGGGCCTCTCGTCCCAGGATAACGCGCCTCAAATCACCCGGCGATAACACCTCATGTGCATTCCCGCCATCGGCGGCATTACGCCATTTGAGGGTGGCTAGACTGTAGAATGCTGCTGGGAGGATCTCGGGGACATCTGTTTGGCGGGCGAGGGTTATTGCCAATGCGTGTGGGAGCGGTGGGGTTGATGAGAGAGATGGGACGAGGGAGAGGGGCGGCCAGAGGGTGAGAAGACGGGTTATGCACCAGGTGCGGAGGGCGGGGAAGTCGTATTTTGTGGAGAGGCGCAGGGCGCCGGAGAGGGTGGGGAAATGGGAAGCGGAGGGGGAGGTGTAGAATTGGCTGGGAGGGATGTAGGTTAGAGGATGGTAATGACGAGGGGAGAAGACTTACCGGTCGTTGTAGAGCCAGCGGAGAAGGGAGAGCCAGTCATTACTAAGCAGAAAAGGATGAGTTAGGTCAAGTGGTAAGTGGTAAGTGATAGGGTACGTACGCGGTGTCGCCGTATAGCTTAACAAGTGGAAGACCGTCGTACGTTTCGATATAGGAAGGTTGTGGAATCTCTGCATAACGAAATTATCATCAGTTACATAGCTCAAAGTATCCTATAGCAGACTTCGTACGCACCAAGCATATCATCCCACACATGACTGCGACTCAACACCCTCTTATGCACGCGCACCAACATCCTCTCGATGGCGAGGACAATATCCCCATCGTGGAACCAGAAATCCATCTGACTTTGACTGCTTTGCTCGTTACTACTACTCTCTCCCAGGCCCTCATTGTCATCATGTCCCGAGCATCGTGCGCGCTTTTGCACTCGTGTATTCTGTAGATCTAACGCTTCGCCTTCGTCGTCGCTGTGTGGGTGGATAGGCATTACGGCTGCTTCGTTGTTGTAGGTTTACAGGTGTACGTGTAGTTAAGAAAAGGATAGTAAGGTGCGAGCGTCCATGTAAAGACCCTGAGGTTGACAGCTTTGGTTTATTTGTGCGTGAGACGCAAGGTGAGAGGCTGACGTACAGCTTTTGATTATCGTCCAGGGTTGTGAAGATGCGAGTGGCGAAATGTGGCGAAGCTGAAGAAAGAACCCAGGATCACGTGTGTCGGACGCGTAATGTCACTGTCGTCACGATCACGAATCTCATAGACGCTGGCAAGTTCGAGTCTCCGGTCTTTCGTCACCTCACCGATCCCGACCCCTTAGTCTTCCTCTCGATCTTCTTGTTGTATCGAGGAAAGCTGGAGATGGATAATATGTATCTTAAAGGAAATTAGATTATGAGAATGTTCGTCAAACTCACCGACAGTGATTTTATCTTTTGCGTTGCCAACTTTACCCGAGCGGTATGTATCATTTGCCCCTAATTGAACTGGAACTGATAGTTGTCCCAATATGAAAAAACTCTCTACATGTATATAGAACCATGGATAAATTACAATGGCTAATTGTTATGGAACGGGGAACGGGGAACGGACTCACGGCTAGTGACTAACGCGACAGGTTCGTTCTAATCTCCTTTTAACATATCTCCAGGTTCTGACTGTCTGCATAAGCCCGAAATTCACGTTTACTTTACACAACAAAAAATCACAGCCTTTCGGACATCACAATGATCACGCATAAGAATCAGACGGCTCTAGCATATCCTTCAATTCGCCTGTCGGATATGAGGCATCTACCCGTAGGCTTCAAAGAACTTGCCCTTCATTTCCGTCTTCGGGCTCGAGGGTATCACCTTAGTTTTCCTCGACAATGAAAACTGCAATACATCTCGTCGGACCATTCCGGCTTCCCGCTCTTTGCCTTCAACTGGATGCGTTAACATTGTTCTTTGTTGCAATGGGTGCATTGCTGGGCAAAGTTCAGCTAAGAAAAGGAGACAGTTCTAAAACTCCTAAGGTTACAGTACAGCCTTTGTGATCACCGTCGGCTAGACAGCTCGGATTGTCCTTAAGAAAGTTTGGAAGCCTGTCCAACGGGATTTGGATCACACGATCTCCGGAGCGTGCATTCTTTATTGTCGTGCGTGGAGTATAAAGCCGCTGTGCGATGTACTCTCCTGCATAATTCACCTTGCATTCCTTCTAGTAAGAGCTGGACTCTTTCTTTATTTCTTCTTTTATTCTCCCCTTTCACGTGGTTACGTATCTCTTCTCGTATTTGGATTTATTACATATCAGCTTGTTCCCTCAGCACACCTCACACTCATTCCCTTCGCAAGCGTGCCAATCAATTGTCACAGACATGCTGCATAGTCCTCATGGGCGTTCAACAGGATTGCCCTCCACCTCTAGTGGAGGATTTGACCGGGTATACGATATCAGAGAAGTAAAGAAGAAAGAAGAAGAAAAAGAAAAAGAAGAATACAGGTCTCCAACTCTCGGCTATATTGATGAGAAAGGTCTCTCCGTAATTTATAGCAGTTGGGGAGTCTCTAGGGACGAGCCGGACTCTAGGGACGAGCTGGATATCAAAGTTAGCGAGCATAACAGAATCTCTTCAGGCCAGGGCGTGTCGCCGGCGCTTAGGACTGCACAGTTGAAGCTGGGCAAGAATATGGCTAGCCCAACGAAAGGGTCAACGGAACTTGTGGAAGTGAAGATCAATACTGAACTTGCACTTGAACCTGGACCTAAATCTGAATTACATAACTTAGAGTTGAGGTTTTATAGCCGTGACACCATTTGGGATTTCTCACCGAAGTGAGCACCATTTCCAACTTCTTTAACGGATCCATAATATTGACGCTTACACATATGGTCAGACCAGACACGGATACACCCGCTACCGCTACTAGTACCAAAGCCACTGCCGTGAAGTATCGATGGTACTTGGAGTCTAAAGATACATGGACTGTATGCCTTTTTTCTCTACTATTTATCTTTATTGCATTCTAATGATTAATAGTTATATAGTATGAATCAAGAGAACTTGAAATACATGGGGAAATATTCAACTGAAAAACTGTGCCTTGTCCAGGGCTTCAAACTCGACGGGGTCTTTGGTGAAGTCATCCTATTGTCTACTCTTCCTACCAGTACTGACTCGCGTTTTATATTTCTACAGCTATAAGCATATGTTTGACTATATTGCGACAACGTGGATATGCCCCTGAACGGGTCTACAGATTCAGAATGCTAAAGTCTGGCTCCGAAGAGCCCTCTCACACTGCTCTCAGCACTTGCTATGATTCTCCAAATTCACACATCTGTGTCAGCCCAGACTCTTCAGAAAAGCCAGGATTTCAAAAAGTAATGGTGCA
>KN837178.1:453905-464619 GCA_000827215.1 Sphaerobolus stellatus SS14
TTCCAGCAGCTTCCAACAGCCCCTAAAACCTCTAAAACATCACATGTAATATACAATGGGATGCTTGGGAGGTTATAGGGCAGCTGAGAGGCTGAAATGGCATGATGGGGTGGGCCAGGCAGGACTGGGCAGGCCGGGGAATAGGGGAAACCCACCACTGCCATCCTGCCACTCCAGCAGCTTCCAACAGCCCCTAAAACCTCTAAAACATCGCATTTGATATGTAATGGGATGCTTGAGAGGTTATGGGGCAGCTGAGAGGCCAAAATGGCAAAATGGGGTGGGCCGGGCATGACTGGGCATTCACCACCACCACCCTGCCACCCTAGCGGTTCTCAACAGCACCTAAAATGTCCAAAATATCGAATGGAATATCCATTGTGATGTTTGGGACATTACAGAGCTGCTGGGAGGCTGGTGTGGGCAAGAATGCGGTGGGGAGGGATAGCGGAGTGGAAAGAGACGCTAACAAACATGTCACGTGCTTCAGAACCATTACCGCGTCATCACGTGATTAAACCGTGATGTGAGATCAGTCATGGCCAGTGGCTGTCCGGCAGCTCACAGCCGGTTGTCTGTCTGGACCCCTGCCCCCGGGGATTATCTAAGTAAAATGTAAGACATGTTCTGTAATGTACATATAGTAAAAACTATTTTTTTCACGATTTTTCCGGATTTTATTTAGAGGAAAAATGACGTGCTGACAAATGCTGACATAATGCTGACCAATTGCTGACCAATACATGGCCAGGGCGCCTTCATATGACTTGTATAATAGATGATATAGAAGATTTTTTATTTTTATTCATGAAATGTACATATGGTAAAAAGATTTTTCTTTTATTTTTCTGGATTTTTTTCCATCGGAGGAAAATTGATTCTTTCAGCGTGGGAACTTTTCACACATGGCCAGGGCGGCTTCATGTCTCTTTATATTATAGATTACATACTACTTGGATGCATATATGCATCCATATGAGTCCATAAGGACTTAGAAATGGATTGACATGAAGTCAATTCCTTACACTTTCATACTTGGTTGTCAATTTCAAAAGGAGTGACATGATTGATGTTCCATTGTGCAGTGTGATCTTTGAATGCCTTGTGGTAATAATAGACAGTTCTCAGAAGAGAAGTGGAAGGAAATTTGGGGAGATAAGAATTGATGGGACATTTGGTATGAGATCAAGCCTGAAGCAAAGAATTGGACATAGAATCAACAAATTACATATATAGCTAAATGAAATACAATCAAATAACTATTGCTTTATTTATCACAATGCAAGCTGTTTCTGTGGTTGTCTATCATACTCATGGAGATGTTCATGGTTGTCATTAGGGGAATAAAAATACCAGAAGATGGTTATTGCTTCAACCTGTGACCATTCTCCTCATGCTGCAAGCATACCAACAGTCCAACTGCAATGCTTCAATCAATACTGACACCTACCTCTTCTAAATGAATGAGTACCATAGAGAGACCAGCTATGGTATCCCAAGTCCTACACATCCTTGGTTAAAAGGCAACCTACAGCTGGTCCAGTCTATAGTTCAAATTAAAACATCATAATTCAAAGAGAAAATAATAAACAGCCAGGATAAGTGACATACCATAGGCTGATCAAAAAGAACACCACCAGATGAATTGACTTTCAGAAAAAGTGGACCAGTGCATGGTGCTAATTCACCATAGAGTCTTGCAAGTTGGAGCATGGCACAAATAGGATAGATACAAGGATCAGTATCATTTGCAAATAATTGCCAGGTATGGCTGACTCCAGTCTGTACAGCTTTATGAGTAACAGGTTTCACTTCAAAATGGCATCCTGGAAAGCTAATGGTTGATTTCAGAAATTGATTGAAATGATTTACTCACATTCACCAGGACAGAAATCAATACTTTCAAATTTCAAACTCACTGCCTCTTCAATTCACAGAAGAAGCCAAGTGAACAAGTAAATTGACTGGAAGACTTATGAGAAAGCCATTTGAATACAAAGATAATGACTTACAAATTACACAATTCCAGCATGACTTTCAGCAGGCCTATCAGGAGGACCTTCAAGGCACAGACAATGCAAATTGTGCATATCTTCTAATGTCAGAGCAGGTGCAGATTGTGATATTTCACCTGCAGCTGCCTTGGACTTTTCAGGTTCAACCATGAACTTGGAGACAATTGATGATTGAGTTAGCAAGCCACAGCTATAATAATCCTGCTGAATATGCAATATAAACATGGAAAAGAGAGAACATACCAAATGCCTGTCTGTTTATCAGCTCACCACTCTGAAACACTTTCATATGGTCAGAGTGATTTGTAAAAGTATGTAAGAGCAGCCCAAATAGAAACAGCTGTTGGAAACTAAGTAGCAAATTTAGAATTGATAAGAGAGCAATCTAAAAAGTGTTGACAAGCATACCTTTTTCCCTTCACCACCTTCTGATGGAGATGAACACATTTTTTTAATGAAAAGGCATACATCATATGGTGAATTGCTAGTCACACTTGCTGTCCATTTTGGATCTCATTCTAGCACGAATTTAATGAAGGCACCAATAATACTAATTTTTGCACAGTTAGAACCACATTGAGATAATTTAGGAAGACCATACATACTGAAGATGACCAATTCAAGTCTTTTCCTTAATACTGTTGTGTGTTATGAGCTCAGCAGCATCAACAAGTTTTTTCTCTCTGTCAGTGAGCAGCTTTTTTTCTGGAAAATCAGCAAGTGCTTGCACCACAAGCAAATCACCATGCTCCACTGCCCAAGCCTCATTTTCTAGCTCTAAATGATTCTCTTCATCTTCCATCTGCATAGGAATACCTCAATAACATATCCAATATCTCAGTAGATGTAAATACTCACTACTGCAGCAAGATCCAGCTGCTTGAAGGTGTTCATGGTGTGGGAGGCTAAGATAAACACTGGAGGCTATATTCTGGCATGGAATACCTCCATTATGTTTAAGCCTGAGATACACAATAATGCATTACCTCAGTTCAATAAATTAACACTCATTTTCTATATGATTAATTAATGTGCTTATTTATTTCGATTTTTGCAAACAATTATCACTAAATTTATTAACATCATAAGATTGTATGCTATTTACAAAAAAGAAAATGTGTCCAGACACCATATATAAAATAAGTATAAACTGAAAGACCCATAAGTATATTAATAATAAAGAGGATGAGGGGTGGGGAGGTGTTGGGGAAGGCCATGTGATGGGTGATGGGTGGGCAAGGGACCGTGGCCATGGGATGAAAGAAATACACAATTAGCTCAATGTGTAGGGTATTAGAATGTAGAAACATACCTTCAGTGCAATAAGAACACCCCTACTCAGTGCTACACATAGCTCAGAAAGCCCAAACATGTCCTGACATCAAAATTACAGGACTTGAGGGAGGGAAGGGTACATGCTGCATGGTGATGGTGATGGTGATGGTGATGGTGGCACTTCACAGCACCTTGGATGTGATGGAATAGGTGGACAACTTGAGGGGTGATAGAGAGAAAGTGATAGGTGGTGTCAGGGGACGACCCTAAAACTCCATTTTCACAGTCGTCCGGACTCCACTTCTACACACATCAACAAACACTCAGAGTCCAAGAACCATTGGTACAGGCACCCAGACTCCACTTCAACACTGATTGACAGGATCCTGGAGTCCAAGACCCCTACAGTCGTATGTTCAATACTCACTCTCCGTGGTATAGGAATAGAGACACAAGCAGACTCTGAGTCACAACTCATCAAATTTGTTCTATGGTGTTGGAGTCTGGTCGTAGGCCCTTGCTGTGGCTGGAGAGCGGGAGGTTAGGGTGGATGCAGTGGTAGGTTTGGAGTCTGGATGCAGGGGCACAGGTTAGGGTGTAGTCAGGGTGGTCCTTATGGTCTTATTCTCGTTCCTTGTTCCTGATGTGTATGTGGTCTCTTTATTGTGTATTTCTTGGCATCAATGGTTCCTGATTCCATGCAGTATTTATTGAGCTCATGCTAGCAGAGGCAATCCAAGACTTTCTCTTTGGATTTCCCCTCTGCTAGGTCTGGTGTGACGTCCATCGGACTTCGAGGGTTGCCCTTACAAGTGGTGGATGAAGGTGGACAAGGACATGGATTGGTGGACAGAGGACATTGTGTGGCAAGAAGAGGAGAGGGGCAAAATGGCTGGTTAGCTAAATACTGAGTCACTAAATGTACAATAACACACCTTTAGCATGAGTAATACAGCGTTATAGACATTTGCTCTCAACTTTCCAACCTCAAAACATGTCCAATGTCGAAAGTTGTTGTAGGCCAGAGGGTGAAGGACAGGTGGAGCATTGTGACAGTGGCAGTGGCAGTGGCAGAGGCACTTAAGAACATGTTTAGTGCTATAAAATTGATGGAGGATGCAAAGGATGGTGGCAGGCAGGTGAGACATAGCTTAGGGGAAGGTGGGGACAGTGGATGGAGGAAAAAAATAAAGAATTATGGTGGCAAGCAGCCAGCAGGAACCTTAACATGCCCCATAAAGAATTGGAATTAATTTTTTTATGGGATATGCTACCACTCACCTTTCATTAGAGTGTATTTAAAATGCAAAACTATTGGTTAAACCAGACACTGATGCAATTATGCCGTGAAATCACCGCACCTGATTGCTCAAATTTTTGGCTGTAACACCATATATGTCAGATTCTGATTGCCTGGGTGGTGCCTCCTCAATGTTGAGACTGTTCCCTTACACACCAACAGTGCAAGAAAAAAAAAATACTAGCTTACATTGCCCTAAAGCTTACCCAGGAAGAAGAACCCAAGGGGGCTTGCCTCCCAGCATTCCTCTATGTGGTGAGGATACTGCGTCTCCTCCCAGGTGTTCTGACTGGTGTGCTATTTAAGCAAGAGGAAAGAACTTCTAGGCCACATCCAGAGATAGGTGGCAGAAAAATCACTTAAGAGTACTTGGTGGAAATGACGGAGAGTCAGTGTGAGTGGCTTTCAGGTGAGTATCTGTCTGTGCAGCTTGTTCTACCTTCTAATTCCCTTCTAGGTTTACCCAACATGAGCTTCAAAGTCTACAGTGAGGAAAGGGGAAGCTGGCGCTTACAAGCTTAAGGCTCCACTCAGTAATCAGTATGACAGGCTTGTCAACACTGATGTTGAGTGGAATTGAAACAGATTTCAGGCACAATCAACACATCTGAACCAAAAGTTTTGCATTTTAAATACACTCTATTGGGAACATTGCATGTCCCATAAAGATCTAAACCCCTTGATTGTTGGCAGGACAGACACTAAACAATTCTTTGAGGGCTCAGGCAGCTGGAGATGGTTATGGAGTATGTCTTAGCTCATGGAATGTACTTAAAGAATGTAGAGAAATCTGGCAAGTAAGCATGACAATGTACTTTGAATTGTGCACTCATATTGGGAAGGTCATCAGTTGTTTCTTGTAGATTCTCCATTGTTCACAGGGTCAAGGACGAGCAGCTACTAGTGTTGTCACGGCGTCACACTGGTGTCACACCACCCCAAAAGTGTTTCACGCTGCTCCGCATCGAATTTTCGGCGTGGCGTGGCTTGAAAGCCGGTGTTAAGCTACCACACCGTTCTTGCGAATAGATATTACTGACTTGGGCATTATACTTCAATAGAGAAGGAAAGGAGGGTAGAAAAGGCTTAGAGAAACTGTAAAAAAATTATACAGTACGCTGGAAATTAAATCGAGCAGTTTCGACTGTGTAGAATTGACATTGCTTGCCATTTCGGTATTTGCAAGTGTGAGATGCCATATTTAGAGCTCTGGCTGCCATATCGACCTCTCCTCTATTTACATGTTCTACTTTCAAAAAATGATCTTTATAGTTAACTTACTTTACATTAAATATTGATTGTGATACGTCCTTTGAAGGGATGCATGTTCTCTATCAAGAGCTAAATGTAAAAGCTCAGTTGAACGCAGTGGTAACAACTCAGATGTATAACAATACCTAAATGTAAAAGCTATTGTAATACATATGTGTGAAGTAAATATAAATAATAGATATCGAGACATAAGGTAGCGGAACGCTAAATCCAGCATACCTTAGCGCCTGTCGGCTATCATTCGGGTTAGGGTTAGTGCTTATGTAAGCGGTCAACTTCACGGAATCAGAGGTTGCCCACATAGGGTTCAGGGGTTTAGGTGACCTGGGTGACAATGATAAGTATATAGACTAGGATTAAAGTCAAATACAGTCATTTCTGACACCATTTTATGCCCAAGGATGAAGTGTCATGAACTTGCTTGTGAAGGTCGGTTCAAACTCCGGTCTTTAGCCGATGGAGCCGAATTGAGTGCCAGCTTATTAAGCGGCCAAAATCTCGTGGTTCCAAAAACCAACATGTGTCCCAGAGGCTGGAAATGACATTTAGAGTATTAAGAAATAATTTTTTTTTTTTCGTAAAATAACTTTTTTTCCAGGAAATATTTTGAAAATTTAAAACCGTAGGATTGTAGCTAAGATGATTCTAAATACATCTACGGTGTTACTTTCCAATATTTGTGCCGGTCTTCCACGTCATAGCGGTCGTCGTCGACGGGCACTAAGGTGTGCTGGATCTAACGTTCCGCTACCTTACCTCAGTTGAACGCAGTGGTAACAACTGAGGGAAGAAAACTACAAGCGCACATATGGTATCATTTGCGGCACTGTGGGTGTAGGTTGTCTGCGTACTTTGTTTAGGCTTGGTGTGATGCCTACTTAGTTCTTGACATTCTCCTCCTGCCTAATTTAGTAATATTTAATATTTCGGCGTCCATAATCGCACACGCCGTGCTGACTCTCTGGACACCATACTCCATTAAACCGGTGTCCAATGGCGCGCGTGGTGTAGTTTAAAAATGGAGTGATGCGCGGTGTAACCGACCCTGCGCCAAACCCACGACAACACTAGCAGCTACGTGCGAAAGAATACTTATTCAATATTAAACAGGAATTCCTTTTTACGTAGGTAAGTATTACAGCGATTTTCAACCCGTAACTTGAACGTCATAACATTCTCACCTACACTGCTGGGCAACTTCTTTTCTAGACACCTGACGGGTTTAAAAATTTTATCCGACGTACACTGTCCGTTACTGTCACTAAAAGTAGTTATTTTCTCCCAAGGAAGATCAGGCATTTAGGGAAGAGTGTCTAGATTTACTCAACAAATGTCAATCTCTAGTTGCACTAGGGTGTATTTGAAACTAATATATATTAGCTCTACTGAATTAAAACTGAATTGCGTAGAACTAATGTATATTAGTTTCGAAGACACCTTACTCTTGCGAGAAAGTCCTTGCACATCATGACTAATAATACAACTGATACAGGCAAGTCCGATGTACAGACACCTCTTCGTTGATACCATACTTACCACGATTACAAAATACTCACCAATAGTTCCAGTGTTTGGGTACGGCTTTACTATAGAGTTCCGAGCAGTGGATCAGGGATGTGGGAACAGGATTTAGACCTGGCAACACTTGCCTATTGTAGTCCTCTCAGCAATATCTATGCTATTCCTCCCTGAGGACCTTGATGCGGCTTACTATATATATATACAAGCCCATTATGGAAAGTGGAATTCATATACACGCTATAATAAAGGATACAATTTTCGTTCTTAGGTATCATGAGGCCTAAGGAAATGGGATTTGAACATGAGAACTGAGAAATAGGGATCAGAGATGTGGGAACAGGATTTTAACCTGATGACACTCGCCTACTGTAGCGGATGTCTAGAACGCAATAGAGCGTATTCTATTCAAAACTAATAATTCCACGGGTCGTATTAGGTGTATCAATTCAGCTACCATTGACTCAGCCCTGAAACCCCCAATAATTATCGGTTTCGAATACACTCTAATAACACTCTTTCACAAATAGGATCCTGAATAGAACTTATAAAATGGAGTCTCTCTATACCAACAAAGTCGTCAAACCTCCCCATCAAACACTCCGTTTCATCTGACAATGCCTGAGACGATCACTTTACCCAATCTTCTTGCTGGATGGCCTTGTGCACCGAGCATTAGTCCGTATCACGAGGAAGTGATCAGAGATACTAAGGCTTGGACAGAAGGTTACCAGCCTCTTTCTCCCAAATCTCAAGCACACTTTGATTGATGCAACTTCCCCTTGATGGCCGCACTTGCGTACCCGGAAGTTAGTCGAGAGCATCTATGACTAACTGCTGACTTCATGATGTGATTCTTTTATTATGATGAGATCACAGATGTGAAGACTGGCAGTGAGACTAGAAAATTAGCAGAAAGGCTCATAGCGGTCATGAGGTCAGTCTGAAGATTAATCGAATACAGCGAACGCGATTATATCGTCTTACATCGATTTTTTTTTCTCGTAGATATCCGACCACTGTTCTATTGGAAGACGACCCTATTTTGGTTCAAAAGACCCGAGAGTGAGCTTTGAGGCAAAGGTTATAAACAGTCAGCTTACCATGAATCCCGGATTCATCTTCTAACAGTCTCTGGCTTCGAACTCTCGCATTTTCGGTATCAAGCTCGGCCGACAGATTATTGTCCGGCCTGGAGCAATTCGTTTTAGCTGTATGCGAAGAAGCAGAGGACAGAGAGATCAAGCGTGTTAGAAATATCCAAGAACATTTAGCTTTACGTCGAGGAACTGTAGCAGCAGACGCAGTATTCTTCCTAGGTTTGCTACATATTGATATTGCATGACCTAATACGGTCACCTGCCGTAACCTTTCGGTCACGCACCGTACCATTTTGGTAACACACGTGGGATCGATCGGCTGCGCGATTGGAGGCTTTCGGTCACCAGTTTACGCTCAGCCCTAACCACTTCTCCGATTTGGCTAAAACCTAGCCCATTCAAAAGAGCTATACTAGGAGAGATCGGGAAAATTGTCAGATAGTAGTAGAGGGCTAAGGTAAGTCCGTAAACTCATGATCTTTCACCAGCATCGCTCACATGCTCATGGAGGCTTTCGGTCACCAGTTTACGCCCAGCCCCAACCACTTCGCCGACTTGGACAAATCATAGATCAGTTGAAAGAGATATACCAGGAGAGTTCAGGGAAATTCTCTTACTATAGCAAAGAGCTTAGGTGAGTCTACAAATTGATGATCTTTCACCAACGTTTCTCACTTGCATGGGTAGATTTCACTTTCATTCTACATTTTTATTCTTATCGTCGATTCTTTGGTCTATACTCGAATCTTTTATGCATATTAGGTATTATTACAAAATACATTATCTTTGAACACAGGAATATCGCGGTGTGGGTGAGATGTAGGGTTCAACTTAGGATTGGCAAGCAATGGTATTGCGCACTTAAGCTTTCAGGCCTCAAATATACATCTGTATTTTCAATTCAATCATAAAGTTTTTCTGAAGAAAATCTATCAATGCTTTTTCACAATTTGAGTTTTGCAGTCAACACATACCACGGGAGTAGTAAAAGCGGGACTCAAAATATACATCCGTGCCTCCGTGTAGTTTTTGCTTGCTTGAAAAGGTATGGTGAAATTGCTCATATACTACATATTTACTAATTGAATTTTTAGTGCATTCATTCAGACATATACACATCGTATCATGCCTCCTCCCCGCAAAGTGGGTCGTCCAAAGTTACCTAAAATCAGTTGAGGTCAGAAGGCACGCAACGAGAAGTTGCTCAAGGTGTTGACCATTTTTATGGAAGAAGAAGGGATATCTACCTCTAGATGGGTGGATGAGAGTGGAAAAGAGAAGTCA
This sequence comes from Sphaerobolus stellatus SS14, assembly GCA_000827215.1. Lineage (NCBI taxonomy): Eukaryota > Fungi > Basidiomycota > Agaricomycetes > Geastrales > Sphaerobolaceae > Sphaerobolus > Sphaerobolus stellatus. The sequence goes on from KN837178.1 coordinate 463,670, forward strand.
GAAGTCTTCCTGACTGCTGAACAGTTGGAAACAGCTCAAATTGCAATGGAACGTCCAGGAGCGCAGCTTGCTCTCAAGCACAGACCGGAACAACTTGATAAGAGAATAGGCAAATTATGTTTGGACAAGGTTAGCCGGCTCGGACCTTTCTGGCGGTATCTGGGAACTGCGCACACTGCAGATATTCCATTTTGGTTTGATGCTCAGGTAAGTAATACTGACTCTTTATTTCAAATATTTTAACATTATCCTCTATAGAAAAATGACTATAATATGTACAAGTTTTGACACAGTGAGTCTGTTACGGGCTGATCCTAACGAAGGGTTCTGAAGCGTGACCGAAGTTACGAACGAAGTCACACTAAAGAACGAAGGGTTAGAACCGAAGGACTTGGCTTCAACGTCATAGGTTGCGCCGCCTCGAAATGTACGTGTCCTCAATTTGGAACAGATTAGAACCAACAATATAAGAGCGGATTCGAATACCGAAGTTCCGAACAAAGTCCCAAACAAAGTCCCGAACGAAGGTAGGACTTTCGGGGTAAGATCAAAGGTTCGAGGTAAAGTTCGGAGTTGATCTTCGAAGGTCGTATTCGGTTTCGGAAGTAATAGAGGTCTGAAGTATATAGAGAGAATGAGCACTAGGCTCGAGTTATAGAAATGATATGCACTAAGGACTATAAGGCTTAATGGGTTAAGGAGCTAAAGGGCTAAAGGGCTAAAGGGCTAATTTCCGACTGGAGAAAACTAGCTAAGATACATGTACTTATATACTATAAGTCCATGAACGAAAGTGGAAGGAAGTCTTACAAACAATTAAGTCGAATGCGGAACATAACACGAATAAGTGATAGAACAAATGGGTATATGCGTATCGTCGAATAGCGAAGGTTCGGGGGAATATACAAACGAATAATGTGAATGATAGAAAAGGTATGACAGATAAATAT
>KN837178.1:469152-479794 GCA_000827215.1 Sphaerobolus stellatus SS14
TCCTCATTTTTTTTTCCTAGCAAGTGATTCTTCCACCCAAGGCGAAAGTCGCAAATTATCCGAAGCCCAAGAACGTCGCAGTATTTGATCTTCCAGAGGCAGAGGATTTATTACAGGTTTGTTTTATTTATTTATTTATGTCATCAATTAGTGGTTCACTTGCTCAAGATCCATTATACAGCTATTTTCTGAAGAGCCTACAGCTCCCATTCCCCTCTTCGAAGATCCCGAAGTACTGGCCGAGGACTTTAGTATCTGGTCCACAGATTTAAGTCGGTGGAAGGGAGCATATATGCTTCGAATTGAAGAGATGGAGAACTTCGTCAATATACTCAATTCACTTTGTACCAGTCTTTCGAGGCCGTACTATTTCATGGTGTCTAACCCTGGATCACGTCAACTCACCCTTGCAAAAGAACTCACCACAAATCAAGTGTGTTTTATATCAGCGCAACTTCCATCAAGTATATTCATGACAGTAATTATGACATAGTTATCCCAGTACACTCGTGATTTCCTGTCACTCCATGAAGAACGTCGGTATACGAATATGTTTTTCTTGGATCTAACAGATAGCCACTGGGTATTAGTCTCTTACTTGCTGTTAACAACCCCGATATTATGCACTATATATGACAGCCTGAGTAATACACTCAAAAACATTGATTTCAAACGCCAGCAGTGTATTGCCCACAAGATAAAGGGGGTTGGTCCGAAGGCCAGAGTCAAGGTGAGTTGTAACCTTTAATTTATTTACGAAGTGGCCATTTATCACCGAATATAGTGCGAAGTTATAAACACAGGTTTTCAGACTGACGGAACTTCATGCGGGTTCTGGGCTGTCTTAACAGCTTTGAGTGCTATTTTCGACATGGATGTCACTGGCTCACCAGCACTACGGAAGCTTACACCATCCAACTTGAAGTTCTGGCTATCAGAATTATACTCTGCATATGCTGGCGACGAGGGTGGACTCTCGAAGGAGGTCCTATGCAACTTCATGGGAAATATTAATAGAGACAGAGAAGATGAGGAATTAATGAACTGGAACGACAACCTTCGCAATCGATCCCATTATCCAGAAATTATGAGCACTAGCCGTCTTTCTATCTCACTTAAAGATGCAGTATGATAACACGGTATTTTAAGATTGCACCGCGACTCGAGGGTATAGCCAAATCTCAACCAGAAAAAGCGAATATTATACTGCCACAAACGGCTGTGCAGGCTGAAGTTACACAAGTACCACTGTCTGCAGCGACTCCAAATGACCAGGCTGCTGTGATTACTGTGGATTACACATCTCTGAAGGAGTTTATGGCTGCTATGAAATATCCCTGGGATATTCTGAAGGTGTGTATTTCCATAGGACGTGCAAGATACTATTGCTGACTATTTCTTAGGACGTAAATGCTAACCGGGTATTAAATTATCTGAATAAATCGACGGACTTCAAGTTTATATACAACAAATGCGAGTTTAGGCATGATATGCTTTTCCGCCTAAACCCAGAGGAGTGGCTCAACGACGAAATTATCGATTGTTATCTATGGCTATGTGGACAGGCTCAGTCCTCCAAATGCTACCATATTGTCAATACTGGTATCACGAAGCAGATAGATACACAGAGACCATCACAACCTTTCCGGCCTTCTGCTGAAAAGCGAAAATTATGGATTACCAAGGTATTTCTTTATTTATGGCTATTCAGGATGACCGTTCTAAGCCAATTTAGATTAATATCTGCGAGCTTGATTGTCTTATACTGCCTTGGAATATTTCTAACACTCATTGGATATGTATTGGAGTGTTCTTCCTTGAACAAAAAATCGGGATCTATGATAGTTTATATTCGATGAATGCTACTCATCGCACTATCCTAAAGGTATGAAACATATAAATAGTTAAACGTCGCAGGCCTGACAGTTTTTGAATTCACACAGAAAGTGGAATATTTTTTGCGGTTTGATTTCAACCAACGCGGCCTTGAGTCCTGATGAATGGACCGAAAACCGTGAAGCCTACGCTAGTACTGGGGTAAGTATTTATATCTTTTATATGTCTTAATTTTTTGACACTTCAGTAGCGCATTGACTGTCCTCTGCAATCCAACGAATTCGACTGTGGGCTTTTTATTATCTTTTTTGCACAGGAGCTCCTCGCTGGAAGAGAGCCGTCCAGAAAGACATTAAGTTCCATATTAATGGGGCCTGAGTGAATCCTACAATTTCGTCGTTCGATTGCAGCAACACTTGGTTACCACTCCCAGAGTCTCTGTGAAGCATTATCACTCACTTCAACACCTTTGCCTCTCAAAACACCTCTCTCATTGCTTGGGGACGCAATCGGGGAGTGGACATTGAGACCAATTCTCGAGGGAACACGAAAGAAATGGTACCCAGTTCAGCTGACAGACGTTAATGATAACAGTCTGTCAGTCACATTGACATTGCCACCTGAAGCAATGAGCTCATTAACTCAGCATGCACCGATGTACACTTTTTCTATGCCCTACCAAGATTATATGAAAGGCCGGGATATGGTACCGTCAAAAGCTTCATCATTGGTAAGTATAATTTAATTTTAGAATTATACATTACTCTTAACTGACTACCATCAGTTGGCTTGTTTGCGTTGGCCGAGAGCCTTACATGACACAACCTTCAGTGATTGGGATGATGGTCTTCCCCTCTCTTCGGAGGAACTAGAAGTGTTGACACCTCAAAATAGGGCACTGGCGGAGCTGCTCAGGCTCCCAAGTAAGATGGGAATGGTTATGACTGTGGTTATCCTAGGATTCGAAGGTGATGATTATAATGATCGCTTTTCTGCAATAACAAAGAAATGGCAAGTTTTCTGGAAGGCAAAGAAAAACAACAATACCCTATCACAAGCAGCTTTCTTATTCCAAGCCCAGTTCTTTGATTTGCTGAGTGCCGAAACCTGTTTTGTAATTCGTAAGGTTACTTCTTATGAATTGCTTAATCGTATCAGGGAGAAGGGTTCTGTCTGGGTTGATGGTCTATGGGAAATAGCTGCAGCTCACGGTGTAGGAGCTGCAATACTGGCGTGTTTTGCATATGCACACGAACTCGGTATTTCTGTTGATTTAGCTGCTACTTTATTTCTACAAGGACATCTTCATCAGCCCTCAATGCCCCTACAAGAAGCCCAGAACATCATTATGGAGTCTGCAATGAATTCCTTGCCAGTCAATGCTGATGCAGTGCTTGCATTTGAAGTCAAGCACCGGATACCTGATCATACCTTGGGTATTACTCCACTCCAAATACGACCCCTTCACATGGTGACTATTCCAACACCAAATCCTCCTGGTCCCACACCAGCAACTCCAATCCATTCCTCAGAAAGAAGTCATTAGTCATTGCTATGAGTCTCCTGCAGTAAGTAAAATTTGATCTCTAACAAGTATATTCTTCACTGAAAATTGAATAGGTGTATACACCTTCTCTTCCTCCAAAACCCTAGTGATTTTATAATAGCTTCCTACTACATAGTTACATATGTAATAGACCGATGAAATATCATAGATATACTACGATTTTTATATATATACTCTACGGTATATCATTTGGGACTGGAGAGAAATTCTTGAAGGTAAGCATAAATGAACATTTATTGATTGAACAAATTGCATGCTTTTATTATGACTTGAAAGTGTTCACGACGTTTATATATATTTATAATCATGATTACAATTGTTATCAATTCATCTGAAGTCCGTAATATGTTGAAAATAAAACACTGTTCTCAAATTTGAATGCTCTCACCGGAAAAACACCTATATCATGTGGGGTATTAATGCTACTACTGAGTGAACAATTTTAGCGTACTCTACTCATCAATGCGCTAATTTAGAGCCCCTATTTGTATAAATCAGTGCAGTGGAAATGGCCCAGCTTAAAGTGTCGACCGGTTGATTAGGGTCGGTGACCGAAAGGTTATGCTCTCACCGGAAAAACACCTATATCATGTGGGGTATTAACGCTACTACTGAGCTGAAAATTTTACCGTACTCTACTCGTCAATACGCTAATTTAGATCCCCTATTTGTATAAATCGGTGCAGTGGAAATGGCCCAGCTTAAAGTGTCGACCAGTTGATTAGGGTCTCGCCGGAAAAACACCTATATCATGTGGGGTATTAACGATACTACTGAGCGGACAATTTTACCGTACTCTACTCGTCAATACGCTAATTTAGATTCCCTATTTGTATAAATCGGTGCAATGGAAATGGCCCAGCTTAAAGTGTCGACCAGTTGATTAAGGTCGGTGACCGAAAGGTTATGGTCGGTGACGCTAAGTATAGCCGCGCGTGACAGTGTTAGGTTTTGCATTGATATTCCAGAAATTGTGATGTCGCACCCAATGGTTCAGCGATTAACTCTGCTTGGTAATCACCTCGCGTGTTTCCATAACGTGAGTCTTCAATTCCTGGAATTTATCTAGTATTTTGTGCTCATTTTTAAATAGGATATATACTCTTACAATTTCGAACGGGCTCACTGCGTCCATGGGAATAACCTTGTGACAGCAGTCATGAAAGAGAATGGTCTTGGCATTCAAGGAGCCATAAATTATTCTGGGACGCTTTTCCAACAGGCGGTATTGGAATTTATGGATAATGCTAGTCAGGTTCCAATTCTCTTTGCTGGGGAGGAGGGATTAAACGTCCATATCAGATGCATGCTTAACTCGGTTGTTGGGCTGGATGAATGGCCTTTCCTAAGCCCACGATATTTCGGAGAAAAGCGCTTTCAGGTACGGCGTACACTGACAATACAGCTTGCTCCAGAGCCACAGGGAAGGGAGTATGACTCTCTTTTTGCCATGAATGGTGAAATGGAGTTATGCCAGATGACTACGGTCAACAAATAGACCAGTGTATTTCGCAAGAGAATCATAAGTAATAAATCGATTTATTTTCTCAAAGATTATCAGGTTACAATATCTGTTCCTCTACGTCGGATACTCTATGGAGCATGGCCCGAGGATGAAAAATACAGTAAAAGACGACCCTCCGCTTAAAAGGACTCCTGGGAAGCTAAGGAGGTGGAGTATGAAGCTTCAACGGTTACGTTTGCAAGTAGACTTGGTTTTATGACACTTAATACTATGCATTATCTGATTTAAAATTCAGATGATGCAATCTTCTGCGCGGACAATCAGAGGATTCGGCCCGCATGTATTATCGACTGATATATATATAAAGGCTAGCATATATCATGGTATAATTCCAAACAGAAACAAACCAGGTACCGGGGTGGCGATCGTGCTGCCGGTAGACAGTATATGAGTAGCAACGGTGGCGCAGAGAATACGGAGGATGAATCCAGATTGTATCTTGAGCACTTTGAGTAGGTTACTAGAACTTGAAGGATAGTGCATTTCAACTCTAATGCCCTCGTTTATATAGCTTGAAACTGAGCGTCCGTCTGGGCTCAGATTACTCATGAGGACCGGAACGATCGCCGCTGGGAAGGTAGATAGTAAGTATATTTCTGATGAGAAAAATAATAGATAGATTTTCCCTTACTTACCACGATATTATCTTTAGTGTCCTCACTTTCCTATAGGCCGGACACTACCCGATAGTTTACAATAAGTAATGGAACTTGTAGCCACTGGATTCTTTCATAGCTCGGCGGTCGATTTTAACAAACTGAGGCCTAGGTCGTTAAATCTATTTACCACTGAAGGTTTCCGAGTTTATTTGCCACCTGTACTATTCGGAATTCGTGAGGCCACGTCTAAGGCTCTTCCGAATCGGAGGTATTGTAATTCCGTACTAAATTTTAGGAAATGAGGCGACTGACTGTACACCGAGTCACAAAATGGAGTCTATCATAGTTGAAATTTCATCTCTTACGCATGGTCTTTAGCCAGGAAATTCCAACAAACTACTTTTTAAGCCCGCGGTGTAACTAATATTAAGACGAACAGTGCTGAATTCACTTACTTTAAGGCAAAAGATTAACGCAGCACTTTAATCCATTGATCGCCATTATAAGTTACTATTAATGATTCGGATGACCTAGCAAAGGAGGAGTCTTTGCAGATTTTATGTAAGAAGGGGAGGGGAAGACGGAGACATGGGTCCTAGTTCGGCACGGCTGACATATACTGGTAATATAGCACTGGGCGGCGCCGGTGAGTCAAGAACTCACCAGAGACAACCCCCCCAAGCTCAAAAGTGTCCAATCTGAATACATTAATTGGCATGAAGAATAGTCGTCAATAAAGCCGAAAAAAAATTGCCAAACGTCCGGACGACCACTAGTTTACGTGCTGGTTACAAGAGAGACGACTGCAGTTGATAGATAGCTAGCTCTCTGAATGAACATATTGAGTCGATTGATTTCCTCCGGACGCACAAGTGAGTCCTAGTGAGGCGACCAAATAAATTTATTTGCTGCCAATCTTAAATCCAGGAGTGAAGTAGACAGTCCCAAGAAATTTTCCAACCCCAAGTATGGATGCTCCCCCTCCCAAGCGCCTCCCTGGTTCGTGCACGCCCCGCCGCTATATAAACCATCCTTCAAAATTCATTTTCTTCATACTTACATTGATGGGGGGGATGCCTTCACATTTGTGTCCGTGGGCCATTGGTGGCCCGTCATAGCACGGCGACACATTGTCCTCAGCGGCTGCCTATGGCTTGTATACGGGTTACACCTGTATGCATTGTCTAAATATTTTCCTGTCCTGGTTCGCCCTTCTGCGGTAACTAGGCGACGTCTTTCTTGGAACATTCGGAGGGCTAACCCTAGCCCTATTGAATTATGTAATGTATTTAATAACTATTTTGAATAATTCTTCACGAGGTTCTATTGGCGTTTTCACACGAATAAGGCTCGTTCAGATGTCTTGTATTCCACCCATAAGAGAACCTTCTTTACAAACTCAATGAGATTAGTAAGGGTTCTTCCAGCAAACAAATATATAGACGCGCCAAACTACTTAGGAGACGCTTCGCCAGGTCCATGCACCCCCGCCCATTATATAACCCGTCCCCCCAAATTCATTTCCCTCATACTTACCTTGATGGCGCTGATGCCTTCACATATTGTGTCCGTGGGCCATTGGTGGCCCATCATAGCACGGCGACACATTGTCCTCAGTGGCCACCTATGGCTTGTATGCGGGTTACACCTGCATGCATTGTCTAAACATTTTCCTGACCTGGTTCGCCCTTCTGCGGCGACTGGGTAACCGTTTTTTTAGTACTTTTGGAATGCTAACCCTAACCTTAAATTATTATATAATGCATTGTAAACATGCTTATTCTAGTAACTTATTGATGCTGCTCGCTCGCGTTTAAGGAATGCTTTGCATCAATGGAAGAATTTTCCTGCTTCAAATATTGAATCAGAATTAACATTAGGCCTGAGAGTCAAGCAGGATTGAGGAAATTTAGAATAAATACAGAGGTTAGATAGTGTTACAGATATATTGCATTTGTACACAAAGCTCATCAATCAGTAAATAAGTTAAATCATATCGTGTCTTCAGGCGTCGAACAGTACATGACCCAAGAAGTCGCCATCATCCCAAAACACGTCTAAATTAGCCCGGAGCAACCAGTGGAAGTCTGAACTTCGATCATGACGGAAGATCTTAAACAACTACTGAGATATTTCCCGAAGAAATCTGATCACTTTGTTGAGCGAAGTGCAGAGATTGAGTCACCACGGAGTTATCAGGGTTTCCATTGTCTTCTTCCCACTGTCTAAGGTGAAGTAAAAATCGGGCGGTCATGAGACCGGATAATCTGAATCCAAATGCGCTTTGCGTCAGTCCCTCTTCTCTACATTTTAAGTGATGAAGTTCCTACGGTGTAGTGAAAGCATTAAGAAGTTTTGGGACGAAGGTTCCATACTAAAAATTTAAAGATTCGTATAAGCTGTCAGTTGATGATTTTGAATAACAAGCACGCAACGACGTCGGTCTGTTGGTCTTTGGTGAGTAAAAATAGCAGCGACAGTATATGCTGCTTACATTATTCAGTATAACATCCATGGTAGTGAATGCGGTTACAACGCTAAAATGAGGGAAAGAAATTGACTAATCTGAGCACCCTCCAAATTATATTCACACTGACCCAAAGTAAAGAAGGCCTCCGAAAAGGATATCAGTATGCTGGGCAATTTAAAAGTCAGTGGATTGATTCACCTTCTTTAAGCACAAGTGTGGTCAAGCTTCCTCTTTGACTTAGCCACTGGTGGCTACTGTAGTTGAGAGACTTTAGGCAACAAACCGTGCTAAATATCGTGGATAGAACCTCATAGACGAGGCTAAATATCGAAAGAAGAGTATCTACTGGGGATATTTCGGGATAAGAAATGCCATAAGGCGTCTTATGAATGTAAACTTACCTCTATAAAAGAACGGAAATGTTAAGAAGCTGTTAGTCACAAACAAAATTTGGATTCACAATTGTGTATTTTTTGGAACGGTACCCGTACATCTAACACTCGGAACATGGATCTGGAACTGCGTCAGGTATACAGCATAATGTATACGACGGTACTGACTATAGCCAGAACTATGAGGATTAGGCCCAAAGGCCCGAAGATAGCCATGATGATTTTGATTTCCGAAAAAACCGCATATGTTCTCATTCCCCAAATCACTAAAGACATTGGTGGATAAGCTGATAATAACAGGTGTCGGACAGTAGAAGGTATGACATACTGACGATGGCAAGTCTAGCCAGAATACTCAATGCTGTGGATATTTGATATGCCGCAGTGCAGCTGACAGTAATATATTTGAGTTGTTTCTCGACCTCTACAGTCTAATAGCGTACTGTTATAATTTCCTGTTAGATAGAATGAACACCAAGAATAAAGAAAATGCCGCACCCTCAAAGAATGTAACTTATCCGTAATCGCCAGAGTATAGATCATATTTGCCACCAAGGAATAGCGGCAACAAATATACATCAGAGTCGTTACTCCAAATTTTCTTTTCCAGATATAACGGACTTCTTGTCCAAACGTGAGAAAATAATCATAATACAGAAGAGCTGTCAGAGAGGATATCAATATACTAGACACAATCAATGAATATAGATATCTCTCAGCCTACCTAGACTAGAGTATTGAAGGGAAAATTGGACAAATCTAGGGAGGTTGAGTTGGTATAAGTGCCTAGTTGAAGGATTCCCAATAGATAATGAAGACAAACTGACTTTATGGATGTTATCACTGTCATGTCGCGTTGGAAGGGGCCGTTCGGAAAGAGAGGGAGGCCTCCAAGAAACTCAAATGACAGCCATAAACACTGGATGGGTGGTTCGGATGCTTGCGTAAGAACCTATATATGAAAGGTGTTTTTGGAGATCCAGCCAAACATTTCTTAATGGGGGATATTAGACATATCGGTACTCCAGATAGGGCTGGATCAACACGGTTTAAATACTGATACAGATGCTGGTACCTCTTTAGATATCGCAAAGTGAGATCTCCCCTGAGATATTTTGGATACATAGTAACTCTAGATTTGAATCTTCCGTGGCCTTCGCGTTCCGCAGCTGAATTCCACTGCTCCAGACCTGCATATGTGCATATAATGATCGAATTCTGAAAATTTGTGACCTTGCAGGAGCCACAATCTTGTCATACAGCACGGAGAAGGGCTGCAATTCGGTGACGTTGAGCGATCTAGATGTGTATGTGATGGTCCAATAAGAAGCACGAACGTGCGGCTCAACCATATTCCCTTTCCAGTGACTTTTCAAGCATGTATTGTAAAGACTTTCTCCTCCTCCTCCTCCTTCTCCTGCGAAATGATACCTCTAACATTTTGAAATCCGTGGTGTTTTAGTATCGGTGTATTTGCTTTCAAGTTCTTTCATAAAAAATGTGACAATGTCACAGTTCGGGTATTATCGTCGCTCTAACGGAATATCCGCAACGCACTGGCAGTGGAAGGATCTCTCCAACGTTCGGGTTTTGCCACTCAGATAAAAGAAATTCTCGGAAGGAAAGGCGGGTGTTCTCAATGAGCATCTTTGGCTGCAACCGGAGACCGGTCCCTTAGTAGACTGATTGTTGTCATCATAAGATTAGCTACTATATAGTAACATCCTATTGAAGCAGACAGGCTTAGCAGAGTCTCATTACTACTCCGTAATATTCGGCAAAGAGCCTATTGAGCTCTAAACACTTATAAAATAGTAGGGGGTTTCTCTGTACCACTGGTAGCACAAATCGACAATTTCCAGCGTTCCAGCAAGGAATACCAAGAAAATACATTCCGAATATGCTCGCTGAATGCTATGTCACAAAGGCGAGACTGCCTGATGAACCCTATTGGAAAATTCAAAGCGACGACAAGGTATTGTCAGGCATTGTGATTGGCTGGGGAAGTTGGCTCTGGATTTTTTGCGACATATCCTTGATCAGTCACTAATCCATGCTAAGAACGTCACCTAGGTCTTTCTCCCCTTAGCAGGGCTCAAACAATCTATCGTTGCAAGACAGTCGAGAACGTCTGCAGCTGACTAGCGATTTAATGCTGAGGTTCCCCACCGAGGCGAAGAGAACCCAAAGGTGCATCAGATCGTAGTAGAACAGTGTTTTTCCAGTAAGCCAACAGTTCTGAAATCTGTAGTT
>KN837178.1:493246-504584 GCA_000827215.1 Sphaerobolus stellatus SS14
TTTTTTCTTTTTTCTTTTTTCTTTTTTCTTTTTTCTTTTTTCTTTTTTCTTTTTTCTTTTTTCTTTTTTCTTTTTTCTTTTTTCTTTTTTCTTTTCTCTTTCCTTTTTATGTATTTTTCACCAGGCCAAAAATTCAAGACAAATCTGGAAAAATATTTATGGCTGGAAAAGTGGATATTTTATTTTAAAACTTCGCAAATTGAATAAACATAATGGTCACAGACCCTCTTGAATATGATTTTATTTTATTTTAGTTTTACAAATGGGAAAATATGTTGCTGACTCCTAAAGGCATGAAGAATAGTAAAAACTATCATAACAAATATCAAATATTTTTATTTTAGAAGTGGAGGTTATATAGCATTAGTTTGAAAATTATGTATCAAGTGTCAGTGGCTTAATGGTAGGAGGTGTGCAGTCTTGCTCTGCTAAGTTGCAGATGTTCTGGGTTCAATTCAGAGCTGGGTTATTTTTTTCATCTGGTCAATTACCAGTACATGATATATCATCACTACTGATAAGTGATCAAGTATGATACGTCACCCTTGCCTGATAAGGACCAGCCTGTGATGCATCATATGTACAGGAGCAGCTCAGGGACGACCTGCAACTCTGCAGGGTGCAACACACAAGTTGAAGCTAAGTCCCTTCAGTACAAGTTTGTTGGCATTACCAATCGGAACATTAACTTACTTCCGCGCAGCTTACCAGGTGTATTCCATACCAGGACATAACACATAATATTTTTGGGAACAGAGAAAGAATTGTATTATGGTGTGAGTGTATTAACTGTAGCCTAATATCATGGCTATGATACTGTTCAAGGTTTATGTAAAATGATGCAGAATTGGTGGAGATACAAGTATTTTATTCCAACATGTTATGTGGACAGTTTTTTGACCACTAATTTTCAGGACAATAACCCATAGATTTAGGTCCAGTAACTACTATTATGTCACTCCTGAAGTGGAGTGGAGTTAGAGTGGAGCTGTTATGATGTCATAGAATAAGCCACACAGTATATATTACTCAAATCCAGGCTGAGAGCCCCACATTCCATCATGAGACTCATCTCTGCTGCCTGAAGGGACAATGTGCTTTCCCTCCTTTCTTCTGGTGTTTCTACCAGGACTATTTCAGCACAAACAGGTGTTAGCATGTCCAAGATATCCAATATAGTCAAAGAGTAGGATCCTGATAAAGAAAGTCTACCAGGGGGACATCCTAGAAGACTGACCCCTACAGATCAGAGGGCTGTACTGGTGTTACGGGCTGATCCTAATGAAGGGTTCTGAAGCATGACTGAAGTAATGAATGAAGTCACACTAAAGAACGAAGGGTTAGAACCGAAGGACTTGGCTTCAACGTCATGGGTTGCACCGTCTTGAACTGTACATGTCCTTAATTTGGAACAGATTAGAACCAACAATATAAGAGCGGATTCGAATACCGAAGTTCCGAATGAAGGTAGGACTTCAGAGTAAGATCAAAGGTCCGAGGTGAAGTTCAAAGTTGATCTTTGAAGGTCGTATTCGGTTCAGAGGTAATAGAGGTCTGAAGTATATAGAGGGAATGAGCACTAGGCTCGAGTTATAGGAAGAATATATAATAGGTCTATAAGGCTAAGATGTAAGGTCTAGTCTAATTTCCGACTGGAGAAACTAGCTAAGATACATGTACTTATATACTATAAATCCATGGACAAAAGTGGAAGGAAGTCTTACAAACAAATAAGTCAAATGCGGAACAGAGCACAACATAAAGTGATAGAACAATGGTATATGCATGTTGTCAAATACCAAAGGTTTGGGGGAATGTATAAACAAATTGTGTGAACAATCAAAAAGGTATGATGGACAAATATGCAATAATGAATATAAGCGAACGGAAGATATATCATGAGAACAATAAGTGAACAGAAATATGCCATAAGAAAAGATAAGCAAATGGAAACAATACAAATGAATTGGAAATGGACATGACAAAGTGTCACCTGTCGAAATGGAAGAAGTATCAAGGAACAATTGTGCCAGGTCCGAGGAAGACTAATAATAGTCTTATGGGATAGTGGAGTGGATAGTGTGATAGAACGAAGTAGGTGGGCAAAGGTGTTGCCCTCGGGATCAAGAAAGAAGTCAGGATGTGGGCAAAGGGTTTGTTGTGCAAACTGTAAGGGCAACCCTTGGAGCCGGGCGGACGTCATGCCAAGCTAGTAGAGGGGAAATCCAAAGATATATAAATAAACAAATAATACACGCGAAGGGAATCTCACCTAGTAGATGGGAAATCCAAAGAGAAAGTCTTGGATTGCCTCTACTAGAATGAGCCCAATAAATAGGAAATGGGTCAGGCACAATCAAGATAAGAGAAAATACAATGATGGTACTAAGACGAAAAGGAAACGTAACCCATGTAGATGACCCTGTACTAACCGGCCCTGTCCCTATAATCCATGTGGAACCCACTGTCTCCAGCCCAGCCTCCCACTCTCTGGCCATAGAAGTCGGCGAATATGTTGCTGGGGAAATCCAAGTGGAAATGAGGGTTGACGGTTTCCAGGCGGAAATGTCTCCTGGTGATTATTGGTGTTGAAAATAATTCCGGGGGGAAATTTGTGGTCATCCCCTGACACAAACACAAAGACAAGGTGAGAAATGAAGTTGAACAAAGTAAGATATGAAGTTGAACGAAGTCCAAATGAAGCTCTCCAAAGGTATGTGACCTTCTCCAAGCTTCGTAGAGGTTAAATGAAGTCACATGTTGTGACACTTAAGCATGGGGCTTAACACAAGGGGTGAATAATACTCAAGCCTATATACATTTTATATTGTGTTATCTTATTTTGCAATCAGGATAAAAATGAGCATGAATCTGGATCATGCTGCAGATTAGTATGTTTCTTCTAATTCTACTCATCTTCAAAATTAAATTCACTCGCTGATAGAATCAGTGGGAATGATAGAACCTGATGACCTTTCATTTACCTTCAGTGAGCTGAGAGTATAATTGCATCAGATGTATGCTGAGTCTGAGTTATTGGTAATGTTGTTCTGTCACTAAAACAACAAAAGATCATCTGTAGATGTATAAATACCACCAACCAAGAGTGAAGGAGGTGCAGTTCAAGATGGATTGAGATTGAAAAAGATGGATAGATTTTAAAAATTGTCAGGCTGTCAGAGTGCCTAAGTGTCAAGATCTTAGGTTATAGTAAGTATAAGGTGATAATGAGATGCCAGACATATTCATGCTACCACCGCAATGGAAGGATTAGCCCAAAGCTGCAATCTAATAAGAACTTAAGTTCCCATATTCTCTCATTGTATATGAGTGTGACAAGTTGGAATAGGTCTTGAGGAGGGCTTAGAAAGGGCCTGTGGCTAAATAAGCTAAATAGATATCAAGGTCACCAGATGGAAGTGACATCAAAAACATGAAGACAATAGTTACTCACTGAATAGATGTTTTCTATTGGAAATAGCAGCATGGGAATCCCTTATCACCCTAGACTCTTCAGGCCAAGCCAGCAACCTTATCTGTATCCCCACACCCCTGGGATCCATGTATTTCTTAGGCTCCTCATACCACAAACGGTATCCTCTGTAGATAGCTAGAAGAGTGGGTGGTGGTGAAGTCATAACCTATGATTCCATGGCAGTGCATAATGATGAAGGAGATGAGAAAGTCTGTAGGATGTGTCTTGGTTATCTAGCTGGTGGCATTGACCCTACCTCACCCTACACTTGAATGTACAAGCTAAGGGGGTTAGGCAGAGGCAATGCTGAATACAGGGGATATGAGATGTAGTATAAGATGGAAGGGCAGTGGATGGTAGCTTGAAGAGGAGCACTTACAGGAAACTTTGCAGCAGCATGGGTAAATAGGCTTGGTCAAGATCAGTCAGAGAAGCTGTTCTTTATTTGCAATTGGATAGAAGTCCATAAGTGTTTAAAAGATGTATAGTAACAATTAGTAAATTTCCACTCTTATCAGACTGTCAATAGATGGATTCCTATATGCCTCTATGTTCTGTACATACCAAGTAGAATTTATGATGTTCATTCAATGTAGAAAGGAGTATACTCAACACCAAATTTAATTGAGTCAAAGTAGTACCCAGCATTGTGAGGCTTAGAGCTAATTTATCCATAACAGTGAATTGTATTTATTATGTAACAGGTGTATTTGGTTCAGAGGAATTATGGGATAAAAAGAAGTACATTTCAACTAATGCTTCATGTTCAAAGATGCTAACATGAACATTAATGTTCTCAGCCCTCTTCTCCTTATATCATGTTTTATTCATACATTGTCAATCACACCTTAGGATGAGATCTAACCAGTCACTCCTTCACATTCATTCATTGGAAATTACAAGCTTCAACATTGCAGCTCAGAAATCATATCAAGACTGGCAACCCAGTGGAACTCTAGGAATATTCTTGTGAACTACCAATATCCTGATGCTGATCAGTCTTTTTGAAGAGGAATTCAGCCAAAGATATGAAAACATGATGAGGTCAGTTAGTTTAACTCATCTACCACTGGATTCGCTTGTGTCATTTAAAGAAGAAATGATAGCTTTAGAATCAGTTGTCATCATTGTCAGTTCTTTGGAAACTTGCAGCTGAAGATGAGAAGTTCAGAGATAAGTATTCAGATCCTTGATGTTTTGCTCTCAAGCTTAAAAAATGTTGAAAGACCTTTGTATCCAGATTTCCATGTTTTATTAGCTGTTGTGTGAATGGTGCAATATGCCCTGCAGCAACCTGTATCAAGTTGTCTCATAATGCTCAAAGACTTTGAAAATTGACACCCATGAGCTGGGAAATATGCCTTCAAAATGCCCTCATACTAGTAGTGCAATGAAACTGCACCAGATCACTGAATCAGCACAGATTTAGATTCCAATTCCTTCAATGCATCAGACCCTGGAAAATTGTATGAAACAAGTTGACCTTCTGTGTGGTTTTCAAAACAAACAATGACATCCTGGAAGATCTGTGACTATTTTTGGGATTAGAATATATTCAGAATAAGACATGAATCAAAAGATAATTCCATTAGGTCAGTAGAACTTTGTACCAAGGGCATCACACCTGGTAGAAGACTAAAGCAAGAGGCCAGGAAATCACATGTGGTAAAAGACTAATGCAAGAGGCCAGGAATTCCACAGGTTATTAAATGGCTTTATTGAGATGATCCCACCTGTAACCTGTATCCTGTACATGTAGACCATCCTCATTCCTAGATGTATACACAGTGGTCCTGTCAAGTTGTGTGACTGCTCAGTGAGCCCTATAGATGACAGACTTTCACACCAAGAGGTTGTAACAGAAACAGCCTGTTATATCAGTATATACATGTATATATATTAACTATAATGTATATATCTAATAACTAATATATATTAGTTATATGCGCTACATCACAAGATGTAGCTATTATTAGTGTGGACACCATATGTGTCCACAACCGGCTTGTATTTAGCATGCCGGCGCATTAGGCGCCGGCATATATCTTTTCACCACACACTTGTACTACCTACTCCTAATATAAAGAGTTCAGTTAGTCGTTGTGTGAACAGTAAGATATACCAACTGTTATAGAGGTTCTCTCCAGCTGAATCCTTAAATTCAGTTTTGAACCTGAGAAATCCACAATATATGTGTATGTTTTACTGTCATTGGATATTGGCCAGGACTCCATAGCCTCTGTAACATTAATGACACCGTCGACCCATACTTTCTTACTGATCTGGACATGGTTTGCTGCCAAATACATCTCAGCTTGCGTGGTTCCTTTGCAGCGGGGGGGTTTATTTGAGTTTGAGGGTCCCGAATTGAGTGTCCGTTGATCAGCGGGTATATCAGGTAAGAAAACTGTAAATGATGCTTCCATAGTGATTATGAGAGCTCTGGATTGGGGCGGAGGGGTGCTGGGTGGGGGTGTGCTACCACGGCTCTCATTCCGGTGGCATTTCGGAGGGTGATCAGAATTTGCATAGTTGACGTCGCCACCCTCTGAAGGATCCTGAGCCCCAGGGCCATTCGGTGAAGATGAATCAGCGAGCGAACGGCTGTGTTTTGATGTTCTGGGTTCTGGTTGTTGCCCCTTTTGCAACAAAAGCAAGAAAGGGCTCTAATTGGACCCAACGGTGAGCATTACCCATCGCAAAATGGTCAGGAGCAGCCCGCCATATAGCTGCAGCGACATGCTAGGCACCGGATATAACAGAAATCAGCTTCTATTTCTGTATATGATGCATCGGAAATACACCCTCGCCCTATATGCCCTGATTGTCTCCTCATTGAATGCTTTTAATAGCTCAGCGAGTACTTTGAAAAAGAATCGGCAGTATTCGAGCTTCCGGAAGTCATTTTTAGGAAAAGAAGCGGCGGAAGGTGATGGTGGGAAGCAGAGGATACCGGTTCAAACACGGTCACGTGACAGACGCGTTGATTTTGAGCAATTTTGGTCTATTTATTTTCATTCTTTTTTACTTGCATCCAGGCAGGATGTGGGTGGCGGCGGCAGCGGGATGCATTTCGCGCAGTCGTTGATGCCGTAGGAACTCTCTGGCCACCTAAGTGTGACGGCGCTTACACCATGTCGAGGCTTGGCATGTGACAATATGTGACGAAAAGCCGCCGCTTAGAGGTCGCTTACGTTGCCACGTACGACGGCATCCATGCGACATCCTGTCTCATTCACCAGGAAGCATCTGGCAGCCACCCGCACTCGATTTTGTCTTGGTAAGTTGCCTATTTCATTCGTTTATATATAATGGTATCATCTATCGAATTTCAAAGCTGTACAGTAAGTGTGAGTGACACCGGCAAAGGAACTTGCCAAATGTGCGACATCCTGTCGCGGCATAGTATGGCACATAGTTAGTATATATATACTCGCGCTCCAGACTGGTCCAGTTTCAGCGGGAAAGTCGGTGATCTGATAGCTGCACACCTGGTGCCTTGGAGCTTCCGAAGTTAAACGGAGGCTTCTCTTCGGTGCTCTGGACTTTAAGCTATGTACCTTTACGGAAGAAGGAAGTATCCGTCGTCCGACTGCACTCAATTTGATGTACTCATTTCGTCAACTGATAACCATAAACGTTTCTAGGAACTAATTAATGTCGAGTCGTAGTATTTAATTCGGAGTGCTTAACGCTGCAGAAACATAGTGCTCGCCCCAACATTTCTTTGATAATACTACTACTACTGTAATATGGTCGCGTCTAAGTCATCCCAGCAGTCGCAATCACAATTCACTCCTCCCCGCCCAAAGGATGCAGGCTTCCGCACATTAATCCTCCTGTTTGATGGCACAGGAGACAAGTATGTTCTTTTGTCTCACGTTATCAAGGCTGAGATTGACGTTTGAATTTTCACTTCTTAGAGAAGATGAGGATGTGTGTTCAAGTTCGAGAGAAATCCCGCTTTGACTCTTACTGACTCTCCTCTGTTCAGGTAACGAATGTGATTCGCCTCCGAAACATGCTGTATGGTTGGAATAATAAAGAATCCAAGGAGCAACTGGTGTATTACAGAGTGCGTTTTATACATGCGTCATCTCATTCTGTACCCACTAATAATATCTGGACAGCCAGGAATTGGTACTTACCATCCACGATTCTGGGAAAAGGATCTGCATATTCCCGTAGTCAGCTCAGTGTCTCGTGTAAGTTATGTCTAGTCACGTTTTGGATCGCTTACCTTGAAATCCTTTTCTTTAGACCTATGATCAAGCGACTGCATGGAGTCTAGGATATCATATCGTCGGTAAGAGCCTGACTGGGATCCCAAAGCTGATTTCATCTGACTCAGGAAATAGATGGCTATATGTGGCTGGTGAACAATTGTACGTGTATCGCGAAAATAGAACTGATGGTTCAACTAACGATATTTAGATCAACCTGGCGATAAAATCTCATTGTTCGGATTCTCTCGCGGAGCCTACACTGTCCGAGCGCAAGTAGTATTCTAGCCACAAATTCTCGGGACTAACCTAGTTCCTCATTTAGTCTCGCTGGAATGGTCAACTGTTTGGGTCTCATCCCCAAAACGAGCGAAGCCAAGGCTAGAAGCAATGAAGGATACAAAATCTTCAGCACGAAACTCGCAGGAGTTACTGCTAAAAAAGATGAAAGGGAACGAAAGTGGAAAGAATTAAAGGAGAAGTTGGCGAACTTCAAAAATGCAAACCAATCTAGGGAGGTCTTCATCGACTTCATCGGTTGCTGGTGCGTCTCTTTACCACCAGTGAATGCTTGTCATTAATATTAACTATCGACTACCAGGGATACTGTCAACGCAGTAGGAGTGATACGGCCAATCAAGCTCCATTTCACAGCTAATAACGACATTGTGCGCGTTTTCCGGCATGCACTCGCATTGGATGAGCGTCGTGTGAGATTCAAGGCAAATATGTGGGGTCATGTCAATCGGAAGAAAGGAACTCTCGACCACCCACCAAGAGTCATTACTGATGTTGAGGAGGTCAATGTTTGCTAATATTTTCTGTTTTGAGTAATGTGACTTATTTTTCATGTAGGTCTGGTTTGCGGGCTGTCACTGTGGTTAGTATGGTTCTGGATTTTGCTACATTTGATACTGACGATTTAACTTTCAAGATGTTGGTGGAGGCTCTGGTATGCAATATTATCCTATTTGTTGTCTCAAAAATTCTAACAATCTTTTCAATACAGTGGAAAACCATGTCCGTCCCAATCTTTCGCATATACCCTTGCGATGGATGATCCGCGAATGCTTCAAAAAGAACACGGGGATCATGTTTAACATGGAATCACTTCGCATCATAGGATTGGACCCATCCGCTCTTTATCCTACTGTCCTCCCACGTTCTTTATCAAGTTTCACACCGACCAAAGAGGCGAAAGTCCAAACCGTCGTCTCACCAGGAGTGTTCCCTCGATTTGGCTCCTGGTGTTATAGCTGGATTCCTTGCACCGGTTCCGGAGCCAAGCCTGAACCACATGATCTCGTCCTCCCCAATGCCACCGAAGATGAGTTAGATGCTCAAGATGCCCTTGCTCCCATCTATGATCAGCTAGAGCTGAAGCCAGAGAAGTGGAAGCTGTTGGAGCGGGCTTGGCTTATTACAGAGGTATATCAAAGGGATGCCAATCCTGACAAGCCGCAGTTCAAAGAAGTGCGAGTCGCACACGGTGGCAAAGGGAGGACAATCATTGCCTATGCTCAAAACTCTGTCTCGGACAAGTTTAAAGTACATGTATCAGTCATGTTGAGGATGCAAGCGCAGCTCTCATCAGAGGGTGGAAAAGTGGGCAAGTATATGCCTAAAGCACGCGTGATTGATAAATCGAGGACGGAGGAGAGGGCGGATTTCGAAAGTATCTTGAATAGCGATATTATTGAATGGGTGGCGTAGATAGTCGAGAAGAAGTCTTTTGGATAATTTATTCATTATATACTATGCCATAGTAATTATCTTGATTATTTGTATTTCTTAATAAACTGGTTATGGAAAGATATCCCTGAATCCTGACTGAATTATCCTTTGTTGTGGTATGATTGGATTCAGACATGGGACAAGTCCTGCACTGATTGGCAATATTTTGGTGTACGGAGTTTTCACGGACGCCCATTCCACGACGATTTAGAGTCACAAGTCACTAGGTATTACTTCTACACACTTCCCAGAGTGCTTCTAACCGATGCATAGGGACTCCGGCGAAGTACGGCTCGATGGTGTAAGTGGTCGGATACCGTTGCAGAGTCAAACCAAGTAGTTTTCCCGAGCTCGAATGCAGCTGTGTCGAGCCGTTACCATTCCGATCTAGCGTGTTTTTGTTTCTTGGCTTGAGTATGCGTCCATCGTTGAGGTTTTTTATCTGCCAGGCCAAGTTTCCTTTGAGTATTATTCATGCCTGTGGTTATAGCCTCAATCCTGAGTACTTGAATGCTAGGAAGATCTGGATTGTTTATCATGCTCACGGATTTCTGCCTTCCCTATTTCGCCATTTCCTGCATATATAAAAGTGAAGGAGTCCACCCAGATAATTTAATATTTTCAATATTCTGTGTTTTTCAATTATTTCAACCCTCTCAATGCTACGTGTGATGCAAAGTATATTTGGGGGGACTCATTCTGAGACCGTATGATGTATCCTTATTGAGCTCAGTTACAGCCTGACTGTACAACATTTTTTCTGACTATGTGACGAGTGAAGAGATTTTTTGTTAACAATTTTTTCAGAAAGATCTGAGGATCTGTGGTATAAAAACTTGTGAGGCTTGTTATGGGCTATTATTGGTGCATACACCCTGAATAGTGAAATCATTAACTCTTGAAACCCGACAATGTGACGCATGAAATGTATTATTTCAAGGCCTTAAATAATAGTCGAATGGCAACTATCTAAGTACGTTCGAAAACTGATACTTCGATCGGGCCATAGATGCTACAATAATATAATATAATATCGCGGGTGCGAATCCGATGAGAGAATTATATGGATAATCCCAGGTCACATCCCACTCGATGAGGATCATTCATCCAACCCGCCTAAGCTGTCCTAGTATCCAACTCCCATTACTTACATCGCAATGATAAGGATTTCGGGGGAAGGGAGTCCCGGCGGGATTAAGACAGTGGCATTATGCTTCGTCCCACGGACCACATCTCTATAAGGAATTAAAAACATATATAGTTAATCTACATCAGTAAAATGTGCAACTTCTAGGTAGAACTATATAGTGTTCCTAGTCCGCGTAGCCTAGACGCCCGTTCTATGGGGACTATCCAACGTTACATTCGCTAAACACGGTATATAGCACTACATAGCACCAGCTACCCTTCATACTGCCTCCTAGCACGGGCGTCAAAGGGGGTCCGTGTCAACTTTCCTGATGTATGTCGATTAAATACCACATCAAAACGGGGAAATTAAATTAAATTAAATTAAATTAAAAAGTATAATCCACTTCCTTCTCATGCCACCACGCAAAAATTAAAATCATGATATGTATGCGACCTTCTTCGGCGGGGTGCTCCCACTCCACACTCATCCGCTTCTTCTTATTCACTCAGGGTTTAAACTCGATCGTTGAAGTAGGTTCGGAGGTGGTATTGGGTATAGGATGGCCAGGATGTGAGCGCTTAGTCGCCATGGATCATTGGAGTTCACAGGAAAAGAAAGAAAGATATTGTTCACCCCCAACATCAGCAAAGCTTGCAAAATGTATATAGCACTAGATAGCCTACCTAGTTCGCCTAGAGGAGACGCCCGTGGTAGGCGAGGTAGGCTATTGCGGATTCGCTAAATACGATATATAGCACTATCTATGACTAGATA
>KN837178.1:548855-575211 GCA_000827215.1 Sphaerobolus stellatus SS14
GGCTGGTGGCCGGCCCGAGGTATAAATATACCTTTAGTGCGGTTCTGGCGCTTCTCTCCTTAACCAGAACCACAACGGTAGTGA
Organism: Sphaerobolus stellatus SS14; assembly: GCA_000827215.1. Classification (NCBI taxonomy): domain Eukaryota; kingdom Fungi; phylum Basidiomycota; class Agaricomycetes; order Geastrales; family Sphaerobolaceae; genus Sphaerobolus; species Sphaerobolus stellatus. The sequence goes on from KN837178.1 coordinate 548,940, forward strand.
TCCATCGCTACCATCCCCTATGCCTGGCTCAAAAGAGAGCCAAGCTAAGTGCAGCAGCAATGCTGCTGATTTGTTGTCACATTTTCGCAAAAAAACAAGCCCGACACGATGAAAATTGCGTAGAAGTAGGCGCCGTTTATGGTGCCTGCTTCGTCTACCACCCCGAGGGGTGTAGTAGATGTTCTAAATACCTAGAGCATCTTCTGGAGGACATCTCAGAACGTCCTGCCAGATTCTCATTTGCTAGGGATGAGATTTTAGATGGGATCAACGAGGCATGGCCCCATATTACCAAATACATCCGTGATTTGGATGTATCGCGCTCAACTCTTGAAAAAGAGTTGGATCTTGAGAAGACGGACAACTGTCGTCTTCGAAGCGAATTGGATACTCTCGATGAGAGAATCCAGGAATTGGAGACTCGACTAGCGAGTCTCCAACCAAAGCCAACTACGGGCGACCAGTCAATAATGGCCGCCTCAACCACCGACATCTCGTCATCAGATGTCGGTCCACACCCCTTATCGAGTCCTGGAGACAGGACTTATTCCCGTAAGCGTTCTCGAAAGCTATTCAAGAACCCCAGTTTCCAGAACCGCGTAATGGTTCCAGAAAAGCGACCAGACTACTGGTCACTATACATGTGGAATGCCGTCAAAGAATGGCATACCAACCCCATGAGCGTCTCGAATGCGCTTCGGGACGACAACAAAGGCTATTTCCTGGAAGAGGATATAGACGTAGCCGCGTGGATATCTAAAGTTTCGGCAGATATCCCGCGCTCTACTTTCATGGAACAAATGAAAGTAGTATTTGGAAGCCGTGATAATTTTGACATGGCTTTCAGTGGATTTGACAAGAATCTACTAGGAGCTGACCACCAAGCAAAAATGTGGATTACCGATTCGGTGACTCCGTTGCGAATCGGTAACAACATTGTGAAAGGCAGCTCCACCAAATCTCAGGCTACTAAGCCTGAGAAATTGCCAAAAGGACCAGACTTCCTTGCGCTGGTCCTGGAACACTGTGTTCTGACTAGAACACAGATTTACGGCCATATCATTCCATATATGATACGGCATGAAGCCAAACAGCCTTGCAGCCGCGCAGGTAGTGAGCGTGCAGCCTATATGCACCTCGCCCTGTGTCTACCTGCCCCTCACAAGGGCAAGCGACCAGTGACTGGCTCTCTGCAGTCACGGCTATCCGTGCATGAGCCAACACCAGTGAGAACTGGTGAATCCAGCCGTCAACAGTTGGATGCGGACTTGGATAATTACAACCAAGTCCATGAACCGGTTCTTCCTTATGAAGAAGAACCTCCCCGCGGTGAACCCGAGTTTGGGGACACGGCACCACCGTCAGTAGGTGACAATAAGACTCTTCCTGATGAGAGTCATATGGATGTTGATCCTGAGTTGGATGACATCTACAGTTGACTGCTAGTAGCAGTCAGCCGGGGAGGATGTAACAGAGACAGCCTGTTATATCAGTATATACATGTATATATATTAACTATAATGTATATATCTAATAACTAATATATATTAGTTATATGCGCTACATCACAAGATGTAGCTATTATTAGTGTGGACACCATATGTGTCCACAACCGGCTTGTATTTAGCATGCCGGCGCATTAGGCGCCGGCATATATCTTTTCACCACACACTTGTACTACCTACTCCTAATATAAAGAGTTCAGTTAGTCGTTGTGTGAACAGTAAGATATACCAACTGTTATAGAGGTTCTCTCCAGCTGAATCCTTAAATTCAGTTTTGAACCTGAGAAATCCACAATATATGTGTATGTTTTACTGTCATTGGATATTGGCCAGGACTCCATAGCCTCTGTAACATTAATGACACCGTCGACCCATACTTTCTTACTGATCTGGACATGGTTTGCTGCCAAATACATCTCAGCTTGCGTGGTTCCTTTGCAGCGGGGGGGTTTATTTGAGTTTGAGGGTCCCGAATTGAGTGTCCGTTGATCAGCGGGTATATCAGGTAAGAAAACTGTAAATGATGCTTCCATAGTGATTATGAGAGCTCTGGATTGGGGCGGAGGGGTGCTGGGTGGGGGTGTGCTACCACGGCTCTCATTCCGGTGGCATTTCGGAGGGTGATCAGAATTTGCATAGTTGACGTCGCCACCCTCTGAAGGATCCTGAGCCCCAGGGCCATTCGGTGAAGATGAATCAGCGAGCGAACGGCTGTGTTTTGATGTTCTGGGTTCTGGTTGTTGCCCCTTTTGCAACAAAAGCAAGAAAGGGCTCTAATTGGACCCAACGGTGAGCATTACCCATCGCAAAATGGTCAGGAGCAGCCCGCCATATAGCTGCAGCGACATGCTAGGCACCGGATATAACAGAAATCAGCTTCTATTTCTGTATATGATGCATCGGAAATACACCCTCGCCCTATATGCCCTGATTGTCTCCTCATTGAATGCTTTTAATAGCTCAGCGAGTACTTTGAAAAAGAATCGGCAGTATTCGAGCTTCCGGAAGTCATTTTTAGGAAAAGAAGCGGCGGAAGGTGATGGTGGGAAGCAGAGGATACCGGTTCAAACACGGTCACGTGACAGACGCGTTGATTTTGAGCAATTTTGGTCTATTTATTTTCATTCTTTTTTACTTGCATCCAGGCAGGATGTGGGTGGCGGCGGCAGCGGGATGCATTTCGCGCAGTCGTTGATGCCGTAGGAACTCTCTGGCCACCTAAGTGTGACGGCGCTTACACCATGTCGAGGCTTGGCATGTGACAATATGTGACGAAAAGCCGCCGCTTAGAGGTCGCTTACGTTGCCACGTACGACGGCATCCATGCGACATCCTGTCTCATTCACCAGGAAGCATCTGGCAGCCACCCGCACTCGATTTTGTCTTGGTAAGTTGCCTATTTCATTCGTTTATATATAATGGTATCATCTATCGAATTTCAAAGCTGTACAGTAAGTGTGAGTGACACCGGCAAAGGAACTTGCCAAATGTGCGACATCCTGTCGCGGCATAGTATGGCACATAGTTAGTATATATATACTCGCGCTCCAGACTGGTCCAGTTTCAGCGGGAAAGTCGGTGATCTGATAGCTGCACACCTGGTGCCTTGGAGCTTCCGAAGTTAAACGGAGGCTTCTCTTCGGTGCTCTGGACTTTAAGCTATGTACCTTTACGGAAGAAGGAAGTATCCGTCGTCCGACTGCACTCAATTTGATGTACTCATTTCGTCAACTGATAACCATAAACGTTTCTAGGAACTAATTAATGTCGAGTCGTAGTATTTAATTCGGAGTGCTTAACGCTGCAGAAACATAGTGCTCGCCCCAACATTTCTTTGATAATACTACTACTACTGTAATATGGTCGCGTCTAAGTCATCCCAGCAGTCGCAATCACAATTCACTCCTCCCCGCCCAAAGGATGCAGGCTTCCGCACATTAATCCTCCTGTTTGATGGCACAGGAGACAAGTATGTTCTTTTGTCTCACGTTATCAAGGCTGAGATTGACGTTTGAATTTTCACTTCTTAGAGAAGATGAGGATGTGTGTTCAAGTTCGAGAGAAATCCCGCTTTGACTCTTACTGACTCTCCTCTGTTCAGGTAACGAATGTGATTCGCCTCCGAAACATGCTGTATGGTTGGAATAATAAAGAATCCAAGGAGCAACTGGTGTATTACAGAGTGCGTTTTATACATGCGTCATCTCATTCTGTACCCACTAATAATATCTGGACAGCCAGGAATTGGTACTTACCATCCACGATTCTGGGAAAAGGATCTGCATATTCCCGTAGTCAGCTCAGTGTCTCGTGTAAGTTATGTCTAGTCACGTTTTGGATCGCTTACCTTGAAATCCTTTTCTTTAGACCTATGATCAAGCGACTGCATGGAGTCTAGGATATCATATCGTCGGTAAGAGCCTGACTGGGATCCCAAAGCTGATTTCATCTGACTCAGGAAATAGATGGCTATATGTGGCTGGTGAACAATTGTACGTGTATCGCGAAAATAGAACTGATGGTTCAACTAACGATATTTAGATCAACCTGGCGATAAAATCTCATTGTTCGGATTCTCTCGCGGAGCCTACACTGTCCGAGCGCAAGTAGTATTCTAGCCACAAATTCTCGGGACTAACCTAGTTCCTCATTTAGTCTCGCTGGAATGGTCAACTGTTTGGGTCTCATCCCCAAAACGAGCGAAGCCAAGGCTAGAAGCAATGAAGGATACAAAATCTTCAGCACGAAACTCGCAGGAGTTACTGCTAAAAAAGATGAAAGGGAACGAAAGTGGAAAGAATTAAAGGAGAAGTTGGCGAACTTCAAAAATGCAAACCAATCTAGGGAGGTCTTCATCGACTTCATCGGTTGCTGGTGCGTCTCTTTACCACCAGTGAATGCTTGTCATTAATATTAACTATCGACTACCAGGGATACTGTCAACGCAGTAGGAGTGATACGGCCAATCAAGCTCCATTTCACAGCTAATAACGACATTGTGCGCGTTTTCCGGCATGCACTCGCATTGGATGAGCGTCGTGTGAGATTCAAGGCAAATATGTGGGGTCATGTCAATCGGAAGAAAGGAACTCTCGACCACCCACCAAGAGTCATTACTGATGTTGAGGAGGTCAATGTTTGCTAATATTTTCTGTTTTGAGTAATGTGACTTATTTTTCATGTAGGTCTGGTTTGCGGGCTGTCACTGTGGTTAGTATGGTTCTGGATTTTGCTACATTTGATACTGACGATTTAACTTTCAAGATGTTGGTGGAGGCTCTGGTATGCAATATTATCCTATTTGTTGTCTCAAAAATTCTAACAATCTTTTCAATACAGTGGAAAACCATGTCCGTCCCAATCTTTCGCATATACCCTTGCGATGGATGATCCGCGAATGCTTCAAAAAGAACACGGGGATCATGTTTAACATGGAATCACTTCGCATCATAGGATTGGACCCATCCGCTCTTTATCCTACTGTCCTCCCACGTTCTTTATCAAGTTTCACACCGACCAAAGAGGCGAAAGTCCAAACCGTCGTCTCACCAGGAGTGTTCCCTCGATTTGGCTCCTGGTGTTATAGCTGGATTCCTTGCACCGGTTCCGGAGCCAAGCCTGAACCACATGATCTCGTCCTCCCCAATGCCACCGAAGATGAGTTAGATGCTCAAGATGCCCTTGCTCCCATCTATGATCAGCTAGAGCTGAAGCCAGAGAAGTGGAAGCTGTTGGAGCGGGCTTGGCTTATTACAGAGGTATATCAAAGGGATGCCAATCCTGACAAGCCGCAGTTCAAAGAAGTGCGAGTCGCACACGGTGGCAAAGGGAGGACAATCATTGCCTATGCTCAAAACTCTGTCTCGGACAAGTTTAAAGTACATGTATCAGTCATGTTGAGGATGCAAGCGCAGCTCTCATCAGAGGGTGGAAAAGTGGGCAAGTATATGCCTAAAGCACGCGTGATTGATAAATCGAGGACGGAGGAGAGGGCGGATTTCGAAAGTATCTTGAATAGCGATATTATTGAATGGGTGGCGTAGATAGTCGAGAAGAAGTCTTTTGGATAATTTATTCATTATATACTATGCCATAGTAATTATCTTGATTATTTGTATTTCTTAATAAACTGGTTATGGAAAGATATCCCTGAATCCTGACTGAATTATCCTTTGTTGTGGTATGATTGGATTCAGACATGGGACAAGTCCTGCACTGATTGGCAATATTTTGGTGTACGGAGTTTTCACGGACGCCCATTCCACGACGATTTAGAGTCACAAGTCACTAGGTATTACTTCTACACACTTCCCAGAGTGCTTCTAACCGATGCATAGGGACTCCGGCGAAGTACGGCTCGATGGTGTAAGTGGTCGGATACCGTTGCAGAGTCAAACCAAGTAGTTTTCCCGAGCTCGAATGCAGCTGTGTCGAGCCGTTACCATTCCGATCTAGCGTGTTTTTGTTTCTTGGCTTGAGTATGCGTCCATCGTTGAGGTTTTTTATCTGCCAGGCCAAGTTTCCTTTGAGTATTATTCATGCCTGTGGTTATAGCCTCAATCCTGAGTACTTGAATGCTAGGAAGATCTGGATTGTTTATCATGCTCACGGATTTCTGCCTTCCCTATTTCGCCATTTCCTGCATATATAAAAGTGAAGGAGTCCACCCAGATAATTTAATATTTTCAATATTCTGTGTTTTTCAATTATTTCAACCCTCTCAATGCTACGTGTGATGCAAAGTATATTTGGGGGGACTCATTCTGAGACCGTATGATGTATCCTTATTGAGCTCAGTTACAGCCTGACTGTACAACATTTTTTCTGACTATGTGACGAGTGAAGAGATTTTTTGTTAACAATTTTTTCAGAAAGATCTGAGGATCTGTGGTATAAAAACTTGTGAGGCTTGTTATGGGCTATTATTGGTGCATACACCCTGAATAGTGAAATCATTAACTCTTGAAACCCGACAATGTGACGCATGAAATGTATTATTTCAAGGCCTTAAATAATAGTCGAATGGCAACTATCTAAGTACGTTCGAAAACTGATACTTCGATCGGGCCATAGATGCTACAATAATATAATATAATATCGCGGGTGCGAATCCGATGAGAGAATTATATGGATAATCCCAGGTCACATCCCACTCGATGAGGATCATTCATCCAACCCGCCTAAGCTGTCCTAGTATCCAACTCCCATTACTTACATCGCAATGATAAGGATTTCGGGGGAAGGGAGTCCCGGCGGGATTAAGACAGTGGCATTATGCTTCGTCCCACGGACCACATCTCTATAAGGAATTAAAAACATATATAGTTAATCTACATCAGTAAAATGTGCAACTTCTAGGTAGAACTATATAGTGTTCCTAGTCCGCGTAGCCTAGACGCCCGTTCTATGGGGACTATCCAACGTTACATTCGCTAAACACGGTATATAGCACTACATAGCACCAGCTACCCTTCATACTGCCTCCTAGCACGGGCGTCAAAGGGGGTCCGTGTCAACTTTCCTGATGTATGTCGATTAAATACCACATCAAAACGGGGAAATTAAATTAAATTAAATTAAATTAAAAAGTATAATCCACTTCCTTCTCATGCCACCACGCAAAAATTAAAATCATGATATGTATGCGACCTTCTTCGGCGGGGTGCTCCCACTCCACACTCATCCGCTTCTTCTTATTCACTCAGGGTTTAAACTCGATCGTTGAAGTAGGTTCGGAGGTGGTATTGGGTATAGGATGGCCAGGATGTGAGCGCTTAGTCGCCATGGATCATTGGAGTTCACAGGAAAAGAAAGAAAGATATTGTTCACCCCCAACATCAGCAAAGCTTGCAAAATGTATATAGCACTAGATAGCCTACCTAGTTCGCCTAGAGGAGACGCCCGTGGTAGGCGAGGTAGGCTATTGCGGATTCGCTAAATACGATATATAGCACTATCTATGACTAGATACCTCTATCTACCGCTCATACCGCCCCCTACCGCCGGCGCTAAGATGCGCCCGTGCCAGGTTTCCTGATGAACTATCAGATATCCCCAGTCGGTAGTGCACGTCATCGCAGCTCACTGAGTGAGGTGTTCCTCGATGATCTGCATCAGTTCTTATTATTAGTAGATCGTCGTAGCTGGGTCATACAGTATAGTAATTTGAGCTCCAGCATATCCATGGTACATCTAATGATATCATTCATGAACGATGTCCAACGTGGTTATTCCCATCTTCTGCGCTAAGTCGCCGGTATACAGCTCTTCTAAGGCGGCGTTTCGGACGTGGACGAGTTCGGAATGACGAGATCCAACGAGAACGTATGTCTTGACAAGGCCACTGGGAGAGTTTTTCGTTGTCTCAAGAACGTCCGAAGCCAGATTTGCTTCATTAAAGATAAGAATAGTATGCCAACTCGTTCCTATTGTTTAAAGAATGGACCTGACTTCCCTAGTTGTCTCATCAACGAGACCTGATGCCTCGGGTGCTCTATCCCCCGCACATAGGGTACCTCGTCCTCCATATCCAACATATGAATGAGGATGCATATATTCTAAATCCCATAACCTAGCGTTAAAATCTCTTTCCTCAAGTATCACCGTTCTGTATCGGTAATTGATACGTTCTATGATCAGGCCGAGAGCGACGGACTTCCTGAGAAAGACGCTCGATAGACTGGGGGATGATAGGTTTTACTACTTGCTTCTTTGCTCTCTTGGCTAGAGGGGTGTTGAAATTCTCCAATTTGTCTTGGGATTCGCCTTCTGAGTTGTCTTTAGAAGAGACGGGGTATGAAGATTGAGATACATTAGCCGCGGAGGAGAAACGGGCGAGAAAAGTTGTTGAGAGGCCTTGGAAGTTGGCGTGGAGACATTCTGTAATCCAAGGTTGAAATCAGGTTGACCCTGTACATCCGAAGGTAAATAAGTTGCCGAAGACAGCTATTGATTTAAAGATCAAGAGACATGAATATGCTCAAGAATTGACTCACAAATTCAGTGAATGGTGAAGCGGCTTAAATCAAGGGTACAGCGGGTGAAGATGTTGGACGGAACTAGTATCAAAAACAACGCACTTGGATTACGGCAGAGTGCTGGCAGTTAACCCACGAATGAAGTTTCCCTCGCAGAACACTTGGAGCCATCTTCTTTCACCTCTTGACGTTCCTCTGCATGCATGTCTACGCTCTGATACGCTTGATATGATAACGGTTCCTAATATAACAGTCAGCAAAGGCTTCTGTAATAAGTACATATAACCAATACACCTCAATATCGTCGTCCTATGATAACCTTTCAGCTATTGGTAAACCTGTAACGAGACGGAAATATTACCTATAAATACTTTAGTATGTGGATTGAGTAACTCTTCGAGACTGAAGGTAATAAAAGTAACACGTCCTATAATCCCGGCGGAACACTATTTCCAGCACCCTCAGCCATCTGCTCTAATCGATGCCTAAGCTCTATCATCTTTCATCGGCTCTCAAAAGACTCTGTGTAGCTATTCCATGGTATGAAGCATGTCCTGAAATACAGACAAGGCGACTGGGAACGCCTGCAGGACCAGGAACTTGGGGCAAGTCAGTCCAGGTACTTAGAGCTTTGACCGGAAACTATACATCTTGAAGCTTTCGACGACTCGCCTTTTGCCAGATCCGCCATTTGTTGAGCGGAAAGAATCTCACGGGAACTCGAAAACCAACTTGATCGGTTGCCCTATTTGAAGTTGTGTTTGCGGAGGAGTGGGGGTACGTTGTTCACTGAATCATGGACATGGACCTTGAACCGTGAAAGTCGTACTTCATATTTTGATCGATGTTGAAGATATGTGTTTATAAGGAAGATATGAAATGTTTTTATTTAAATTACATATCATTATCAGAGCACGTAAAGTCACTTTAATTATGAGAAATACGAACCATAGCCAAATATGATTCGACTCCAATCCCGATTGAAGCGAGACATATTATTCGAGTATACGACTTGATTAATCCGGCTTGAGGACGCTGTGTTACATAGTATCAGAACAAAAATGAGTGAAGTCGAAAATTTAATTAACCAAAAAGATTCCTTGCTCAGAGATATGAAATGGTGCATACCTCCGATGCCCGTAACACTTCAGATATTGAGCGATATTATAAGGATAACATGTAGTGCCAATCTACACACATGAAAACCGCCACAGGACTTTCGGTACCACTGTGGATGGTATTAATGGAGCTTCGGAGACGCGTTCGAGGCATATTGGAGCGTGCTTCAGAGGTGCCGGTGATCGAGCAGTGATCGACTTGAGACTTGGTGCAAGAGGCGCGGTCCTCGGTCCTGACGTACTTGGGTTTGGATTTTCTGGCAATCCAGGATCAGAGCTGCATCTTCAGTTGCTAAATGAGTATGATTAAAATACGTACATAACAAAGATTTAATCCCTTCGGATCCCAGGATGCTAGTAAGGTGTTTTTGAGCCTTGCCTGCTACCTTGACTGGCGCCGTCGTATATGGCGTTGGATTCTCGAAATGATAATGGTAACATTGCTCAATAAAGTTCATAGATTAAGGTAATTCTTCTCTGTCTTTCCAATATAAAACATCTATTCAGTGAGTAACTATTGTCTTCATGTTTTTGATGTCACTTCCATCTGGTGACCTTGATATCTATTTAGCTTATTTAGCCACAGGCCCTTTCTAAGCCCTCCTCAAGACCTATTCCAACTTGTCACACTCATATACAATGAGAGAATATGGGAACTTAAGTTCTTATTAGATTGCAGCTTTGGGCTAATCCTTCCATTGCGGTGGTAGCATGAATATGTCTGGCATCTCATTATCACCTTATACTTACTATAACCTAAGATCTTGACACTTAGGCACTCTGACAGCCTGACAATTTTTAAAATCTATCCATCTTTTTCAATCTCAATCCATCTTGAACTGCACCTCCTTCACTCTTGGTTGGTGGTATTTATACATCTACAGATGATCTTTTGTTGTTTTAGTGACAGAACAACATTACCAATAACTCAGACTCAGCATACATCTGATGCAATTATACTCTCAGCTCACTGAAGGTAAATGAAAGGTCATCAGGTTCTATCATTCCCACTGATTCTATCAGCGAGTGAATTAATTTTGAAGATGAGTAGAATTAGAAGAAACATACTAATCTGCAGCATGATCCAGATTCATGCTCATTTTTATCCTGATTGCAAAATAAGATAACACAATATAAAATGTATATAGGCTTGAGTATCATTCACCCCTTGTGTTAAGCCCCATGCTTAAGTGTCACAACATGTGACTTCGTTTAACCTCTACAAAGCTTTGGAGAAGGTCACATACCTTTGGAGAGCTTCATTCGGACTTCGTTCAACTTCCCATCTTACTTCATTCAACTTCGATCTCACCTCATCTTCGTGTTCACACAACAAACCCTTTGCCCACATCCTGACTTCTTTCTTGATCCCAAGGGCAACACCTTTGCCCACCTACTTCATTCTATCACACTATCCACTCCACTATTCCATAAGACTATTATTGGTCTTCCCCGGACCTGGCCCAATTGGTCCTCAATACTTCTTCTATTCTGACAGGTGACACTTCATCACATTCGTTTGTAATTCATTTGTATTGTTTCTGTTCGCTTATCTTTTCTTATGGCATATTTCTGTTCACCTATTTGTTCTCATGACATATCCTCCGTTCGCTTATACTCATATTGCATATTTGTCTGTCATACTTTTTCAATCATTCACATTATTCGTTTAATGATTCCCCCGAACCTTCGCTATTCGACGATACACATATGCCCATTGTTCTATCACATTATGTCGTGCTCTGTTCTACATTTGACTTATTTGTTTGTAAGACTTCCTTCCACTTTTGTCCATGGACTTATAGTATATAAGTACATGTATCTTAGCTAGTTTCTCCAGTCGGAAATTAGACTAGCCCATTAAGCCTTATAGACCTTAGTGTATATCATTCCTATAACTTGAGCCTAGTGCTCATTCCCTCTATATACTTCAGACCTCTATTACCTCCAAACCGAATACGACCATCAAAGATCAACTCCGAACTTCATCTCAAAACTTTGATCTTACTCCGAAGTCCTACCTTCGTTCAGGACTTCGTTTGAACTTTGTTTGAACACTTCATTTGGAACTTCAGTATTCAAATTCGCTCTTATATTGTTGGTTCTAATCTGTTCCAAATTAAGGACACGTACAGTTCGAGACGGCGCAACCCACGACATTGAAGCCAAGTCCTTCAGTTCTAACTCTTCATTCTTTAGTGTGACTTCGTTCGTTACTTCAGTCACACTTTGGAACCCTTCATTAGGATCAGCCCATAACAGCAGCGGACATACCCAAATACTTTGGCCTACAACTACATGATGCAAGGCATAACACACTCAAGAATTGACTGAATATATACCACAGAGAAAGTATACAAATACAGCTGTGACTGGAACATATTGGGGACTCCAATACAAAATGCAGACCATGATATAGTCTCTATGAAATTTCTCAACCCCTCTGCACCATACCAAGGCAAAGGCAGGTGAGCCATCCCTCCATTTATGCTTCAGAGCTCCATCTTCATAGACAAAGTAGCTGAGATGGGAATGTCCTTGCAGGAGAAACTAGAGGCAAACCAGGACCTGGACATCCAGGTTGAATACAAGAATTTCAAAACCAGCATCCTCCAAATGGCAAAGAGCCAAGCCACAAAGAAAGCATGTGCGATACAAATGATCATTGCCCAAAGGTCAAAGAAATTGAACATCACCCACTGTATGTTATGTCTAGCCTAACGGTAAGATTTCAAAGTAGAGAGAATTATTTTGGTGGTTAGGGTTCCAAGTTCAATTTCCCCACAAATCAGTCTTTTGCATCAATCTGTAGAGTATTTTCCAAATTCTGTTTGCAGGATTATTAGTGTGCATGGAGATAGAAGGCAGGACTAAGCATTGAGAACTCAATCAGAATTCTCAGTTAGTTGGGAAAGGGAGAAATTAAAAATAAATTGATAAAGAAAACAATTCCACCGGGGTCTGCCATCTGGGGCGGTGTTAGCCTCAAAGATGGTGCATTAAGGAGTTAGAAATCAGTTTAAAATTGGAGTTGGTTATATATCCCTTTTTGACTTGAGAAAATCGGAAGAAACCTTGAAGAATGGGAAAACTGCCCGGACATTATGCCCTGGTGATTAAAATTGAATACCTTGCACTCTGTAAATTAAATTATTATTATCACAGAGCTATTAATGTTTCACAAGCTTTATTGAGCCAACTTTGACTACTGGAATAGTATTCTAGTGGCTCGAGTGTGTCAGTTGGCGGGCGCTTACCTTCGTTCGGGGGATTTAAGGTCACCTGTGTTTGGATGGTATGTATAACGATATATTGGTAATTATATTGTCTATTTACATTTGATATACATATCCCTGTTGTAATTGACCTTGTGCGCCTTATACTACAAACCGCAAGTTGTTCCCAAGTGCGAGGATGCGCGTTGATAAGCCAATTCGAACTTCGCCAGTGAGGCGACAGTTACTGGGGATTTTGAGGAACCCTAAATATTATCTAATGTAGGGTTAGAAATGTCGGTGTGACAAAAAATAGAAGGTACAATGGTACTTAAACTCGTCATAACAGAGTAAAGGTATTGTAGCTTGGCGTGGGAATGGTACTTAGATCGTCGCGCCTCGTCTCCCTTCTTAATATCCTTTTTATTCTTTTTTCCCGTCTTCGGAGCCGCATACACGCTGGGTGATACGCATCCACTACGCCGACTATTCCGGTCACCTCACACTCGCGCCCGTTTGTACACATGCGTCTCTTCAGATATGTCCACCTTGTGAGTGGATCAGTGAATACGATCTACGTAATTTACAAAAGATCAAGCTTCTTCGAAGCTCAGCGTCACCTGCGGATCGATGGATCGAGGATTATATTTGACAGGTGCATCGCTGAACTGAGATAGAACACAAATACACCAATACTGACCTATCTGCAAGGGTGGATTGTCGCTGTAGACACATTCACGTGCTTACAGTCCATTCATTTTGGCCTTTGTTAACAATGGTATGTTTTGCCTAAAGAGTGGTAGGATTCTCTTTCGTGGTAGAAACTAGAGGATCAACGGCGATGTCTCTTGCTGACGAAAACAAGTTCTTGCGCTCACTCTATGAGCAACTCTTACTGATGATTGCGAATAGACTCCTAGAATATGTATACAATTTGTCTCACCCTGTAATTCATTCCGAATCTCAAATATGGCTAGCAGAACACATAGGTGGGCGTTAAAATCCCCGACTAAAGCGGGCGCCAACTTATGTAAGATGTTCCCGCGCGATGAGAAATTCACCGGAATTCCCTTATTTGGTAGATGGGGCTCGATACGCTTTGATTATTGATCAACCAGCCTTGTTGATATTGTGGTACTTTAACATAATGGTTAAGCTGTGTAGTATAGTGTGTTAACTCTTAGGTTCAATGTTCAATTCCCTTTAAGGTGTTTTTTTTTGCTTGAGCATGCTCCATGGCTTTTTTTTATTTATTCATTTATTTTTTTATGGAGCAATAACAAGTCGAAAACAAATAGCATGGCTACCCTCAGGGACTCTACTGTGGTAACTGGTGTTCACCAGCGGGGTTTTTAGGAAGCAGGAAAAAGATGGAAGAACATAGGGCAAGAAATTTTGAAAGCATAATCATAATGTCATAGATCATAAATCTCCAAACCGGGAAAATGCTGTTACGCACTTGATACATTGAGTATCGTGTGTGTGGGACTCTAAGGCTGGCAGTGCCTAAGGCGGCTTCCATACCTTCATACCCACTAAAAACCCGGCTATGTCTTGTAGACTAAGACCACGTATGCTTTCTGTCCTTAACAGTGTTCCCCAAGTGCTTTGTACACTGGAAAGCTGGATGGCTTTCCTTTTCTATCTAGACTTGTCTGTAGTGAGGATGTCCATGTGAATCCTTTGGCTAAGCTGCTTTATCCAGCGGTTAGCAATCTCATGGTCTGCTATTCTTTGCTCTGGTCTTCCTTCACACTGGATTTACCATTCACATCGAATTTTCCAAAATAGTGTCATACATCAGTACTGCACATGCTCCATGGCTTGAACTTTCCATAAATCAAAAATTACATACCTAACATTGCAATTTTTTTACCAAAGTGGTCGGATGCAATATTTACATAAATTGATAGTTTAGATGAATTTTTGAAACATTTTATTGAGGAAGATTCGACTAAAATTCGCTCCGACTTCCACCAACATTGAGACCGGTGAAATTCTCGACGCGCGGGAACTTTTTTTTTTTTACCAAAGTGGTTGGATGCAATAGTTACATAAGTTGAAAGCTTAGATGAATTTTGAAATATTTTATTGAAAAAGATTCGACTGAAAAGTTCGCACCTCCACCAACATCGAGACCGGTGAATTTCTCGACGCGCGGGAACTATTACATCAGCGGGCGCTTTGCTTTAGTGGGGGATTTTAAGGTCACCCGAATACATATGTATCAACATCAGTAAAATTGACACCCATAACTTGGCCCCATCCGTCATTCCTAGTGCGCTAAGAATTCATCACACTCCGTGCCACATCACGAATAGTCAAACCTCGATGGCGGATAACGTGTACCACCGAGATTCGCATGGAAGGAGCTATTATTCGTGCGGATCCTATTACATATCAACTTCACCATGATAACGAAAGTCCCGAGAAAGTGTGGTACCCTGAACATATAAGATCTCCAGTCTCTATCCATCAGGAAAGTTGACACGGGCGACTAAAAGCTGGTTAGTCCTATGTAGCCCATATATCGGTCGTATCACTCATAGCCCTTTTAGCGAATCCGCCATTATATAGCTGCACTAGTAGGCTTAGCGACAGCTTTACCCCACGTACACAGTTTCTCAGTGAGCAGCTATATACCTCGACACTGAGCTATCTAGCGGCCTCTAGTGCCTTAGCTTTCGGTAGTAACGCATATTTTTACATTATTCGGGGCAGATAAAATCTGATATATAATATTAAGTCTAATATACATACATTGAAGCTAATTTAATGAAATAATACGAGCAATAAAAGAGCTACATAATGAAATTTCTCCAAAGATCCAGAATGCAGTGGGAACGGTGTAGATAAAAGAAACAAACTGAGGGATTTGAAGTAATTAATCTTTTGAAAATGAAACCAGGATGAAGATGCAACGCACCTTATACTAATACCAACGAAGTATGCCATTCTTTCTGCGACCTCCCAATGCCATCCCGGTGATCCATTCTACCGAGTCGAAAATATATCACTGTACTATAATATAAAGATCAGTCAAGAAAGTTACCAGTAGCTTAAACGAATGAAGTAGCATCTAGACAAAAGACAAGGAGAGCAGAGTAAAGGTGAACATCCACGAGGGTCATCGCAGCCAGAGTGAGTGAGTTCGGTGGACTTTCGAAGGGATCCAGCTTAAGAGCTCCAGAGGGTAACCATACTCTAAAAGCATGTTTAGAAGAAAGGAGTACTGTACGTACTGCGCCCTGCAGTTCAAGTGGGGGAAGATCATGGTGGTTCCACTTAGAAACACGAAGGTGTTTCGAACCGCACGTGAGTCGTTGAAACCTTCGCTACACAGTCTGCGCAAAATCACGAAGGTAGAGCAAAGTGATAGAGAGGCTAGCGATCCTTGGTGATCCTTAGCGATTATTTCTGATGTAGCACTATATAGCAAGTCGACGGGCTAGAAAGCCACTTAGCCGCCCGTGTCAACTTTCCTGATGCAATCGATATTGTGCTATATTGTATCTGCCTCTGCAGTTTCTCATTGATTACTTCAATCTTACCGGGATTCTCAAGGTATACTCCAATAATCTCACCTCCATTCTTGAACCTAATTGACCATCTTCCACTAGTATGTAGTGGATCCTATGCACAGTTCTTCTCATTTAGCCCTTTGAGCTTCTCCAGTTCATCCCAAATTGGAATCATTTTCTGGACGCAGTCTCTCTCAATCTTCTTTCATCAATCGCCACGCAATGTAGGACATTCAATTATGTTCGCCTTTTCCTTAAGCCCATCAAACAACTTTAGTATCTTTGATAGGAAGGACATACGCTGTCTCCGCTGGTAACCGCTTCATAGTAGCCACCCTGTGTCTACTTGTTATTGTGTTCATCACTCTCAACGTTGTAAATGGATCTTCAAATTTAAGCTTGCATTGCTGATATAGGAATTAACCTCCTAGGCACGGTTCTCTCAAGGTGTTGTTAATCCACCCAATTCCTACTACATTATGTATGTTTCAAAAATACCCTATGGATACATTACTGACATCCTATCACGAATAGAGATAATCAAGGAGGGTACTTCAGGAATCTCTAATACTGATTTAACCGCTAGATCTCGTCGGAAATATATTTCTCTTGCTGTTCGATGCACTGGTATTGATCACCACGACTGCTTTTTCATGGAAAGAAAGCAAGCAATTTCTTGCAGTATTTAGTAGTCGCATCCGCTCCTTGACCATAGTTTTTTTGCGGCAAAGTGAGTGCGTTGCTTCCGAAGATAAGTATAGGTTAAACCATTGACAATTGTCAGGTATCGTCAGATCTGCGTATGTATTCTTTAGCACCCAAGCAAATACTCTTAGTCAATTATAGAATCTCAGTATAGTATTTCTTTGGAACTTGGAAGTATAGGGCAACAGGTAATATGCTCTATTGTGTCATTTGCGCGGGAAACTAACAACCGCATTCCAAGTCGTGCCCGTGAGTCGGGATTGTTTCTCGCCGTCACGCCCCCGAATTTGACATAGTGCCAGGCATTCCTTCGTGGTGTAACCACTGGGATTGAAATATCGTGAGTGATGGTTAGATGGCGTTGCATATCTTCTGATATTTGGGGGTAGAGTCTCAACTATACTCCTTTCTCGCTTTCTGTTAGAGCTTCGCAAGTTTAATACACGTTCAGAAAGTATTCCAGCCGAGGAAGAAGAGGCTGTGTACGACATGGGTGGACGTCTCTGCCGTATCAACAGGTCAATAATTGAGGATTTTGGAAATCCAGGATTCCATTCCGAATGGGAGAATGCTACCCAGAGTGTCGAAGAGAGGGAGAGTTCTGACTGGCATAACAATGAAGTCACCGAACTCGCCGTCAATGCAGAGGAGTTTCCTTGGGCGATAAATGGGGATGATCACATTCCGTCAGATTCTATCAATTCAAGACGATAGGTGCTTTGTTTCAGCTGTTCCAGCTTGGAGCCTGTGAATGAACACGCTTATCCTTCGGTCAGCGGCTAACGTCAGCTATTTATTCCGCTAGTTCATTTTGTGTACTAAGTACGTCAGCTATTTATTCCGCTAGTTCATTTTGTGTACTAAGTGGTACCCTTCAATGACTACCAGTATTTAAGATTCGGCAATAAATAATATAAATCGCCGATATGGACCAAACCTTGTAGCAAAGTAAATGTACACAGAAGATTTGCCACCCCCGAGTCAACGACAAACCGCACATAAGTAAGAACCTGATATAGTGAGGAGAAGAATTAGGATGTATAACGATATTGGACCGGTTACATGCTTTTATTGTATTCCTTTGATAATCCCAAATATCAATCGGAGGTGTAGACCTGGGTGAGGATTGGCACCGGGGTTAGTCTATGGGCCATCATTATTCGGGTCGCTTTCAAGTATGCTCGTGTTCCTCCGTTCGCATCTAAGCTAAATGCCTTGGTTAGGCAAGCTTCTAACTGTGTTATATCGGAGCTCTATGGTAGTATTCCCGAATCCAAATCACATCGCACAAATTACATGTCTCAGTGATGATCATGATGACTCCCAATATGTTCTCCGCAGTGCGACTATATGCATGTCCTCATCTCAACTTGAAGCGGATCGTGGCTTTCTATTATCCAATATCTCTGCAAAAAATCGTAGAACCCATGTTTCAATTCCAAAGCGAAATAGTCGACTTGGTCTAAGGTGCGAGACTACGGTGGTCTATACTGTTCATAATCCCAGCTCTTCGGGGGTGTGGGTTCAAATCCCACTCGTCAGTGAGTTGCTAAAATCATTCTCCATGCTGAAGCTTGTTCGGAAGGTTATAACAGTACGTATCCTTATCTGGTATAGATCTATATGCTACAGAAAGCTAATAATCTTTTTTCTCAGAATAAATCGATTGGATTGTAGAGTTGTATCACCTAGATACAAACCCTTCTCATGACGATTCCATACATACGGAATATGCAACGTAATCCCGCGGGCAATAGACATAAAAGTATACTGTTTTTTTTGAGTTCTTCTCAAGTTCAAAGCCAATCTTCCTTTCGAAGCCCTCCATAACGAAAATCTCGCCGGAAAACCGGTGCCGGAATAAGATGCATAACAGTTGCAGTGACAGGTGGAGAGATATCTCGATACTGGGTAACACCTGTGTAAGGTAATAAAGAGGCAGTGTAACGCTACTTAAAATGTTTTGTAAGTCCTTCGCATTAGACTCGGTTCGCAGTTATATTCACACACGCGCCAGGCAAACAGGAGGCAACGTTCCATGATGTCCTCAGGCCCTGACGAACCGTATAGGTCCGAGGGATATACAGAAATACGACCCTCTTCGTCACAAACTTCAAGAATCCTTTCTCGATGATTTCGATCCTCCTCTCCTAGGGATGTTCCCTCTACGTCAAGATTCCCTTAACCGACCGCCATTATTGATTCAGCCAAATTGCGTGTGCCAATCACCCTCCTCGCTAAATATATATTCAACCCAACCTTCAATATTACCGCAGCTTAGAAGTACGTGTCGATCTCTCTCCTCCCCTCGGCCCAAGTCCATCCTTCCAGCCCGTTCAGTGACACTTGCCCATCCTCCCTCTGCTGATTTTCCAAGCCCATGGTTGTCATCCTTACCCATCAGCTACCCCCGAACCATCAACAGGAAGAAAAATCAACAGAAGAATCGAGGCGCGTTTGAGAGTACTTTGAGCCAACATCTCGAAGTCGAGTATTTCCGAATCCCGATCACCAGGCGCAGCATCATACACAGGCGCAGCAGTTGAAATTGCTGAGCGAATCCACAGATGCACTGACACTCCTCAGGAATGGCAGAAATGGTGACTATTCACGAACTAGTGGACGAAAAATCATTGGAAAGTCGAGAGCTTATCACTGTTGCTGTATAGCATTAGAGGAACTTCTAACCGTGCGCATCACACGTGTATTTCCGTCCTATACACTAGGCTTCAAACGCACAGTGAGCACAGAAATTCGATGGCGCCACATCCCGTAAATCTCCGTGTGTCTGGTGTCGTGGCGGTGCATGCATAACGTCCCGCATGAATAACCATCCCGTTCCAAGCGCCGGGCCAGTGCTGCCATGACGAAGGCTACACCCTCTTATTCAATTTTTTTTTTTGTAATCTCGCTTGAAACTGACGCTATGGTTAATATTCAGGTGTATGTACATACCTTGTTAATGCTCAATACCGCCTCCCACAGCTCCAAAATCCCCCTCTCTTTGGAATTATTTGCCAATGACGACGCAAGCGTTGCTTTGATATGAAACGACGACCACTGGTACATCCCTCTTTCTTTCATTCACTGATCTATGTATCATGCATCATGAATAAGCGCCTTTGGTTCAGAGCAAACCTAAGGCCGAATATGCAAATAAGCGTCGCTAATCAATCCGTTTTCTGGTGGATTGCAATTACAAGCATAATCGGAGAGAATCAAGGCTCTTTATTTAGCCTGACGAATGTTATTTTTAGGATCAGTACTAGGTATCTCAATCAGCCTTTAGGGTCGTATTACCTGAGATGAGGTATCTTGGCACCGAATATAGATCTTTGCTGAGAAGCCAATTTCTCCGTCATTGACTTATATATAAGGAGCCTAGTGGCAGTAGCCTCTTTGAAGTATCCCTCGTGACAAAGTACTTTTTCAAGCCTTTCATCACTACAAGTCTCATGTCTCAACCTAAAGTCTGGCTCGGTGAGCTTCAAACACTGTGTCCATCGTAATCACCCACTCACGGCTACTTTTGCTTTTAGTTACCGGCACATCCTCCGGTTTAGGAAGAGCGGTCACTGAATATGTTCTCGCAAAAGGAGACATCGTAGTCGCAACCCTCCGGAAACCAGAAGTCATCGCCGACCTGTCTGCGAAGTACGACGGCTCTAAACTTCTCGTCCTCAGGCTCGATGTCAAAAATCCTGGAGAGATCAAGTCTGTCTTCGCCAAAGTTAAAGAAACGTTTGGTCGTCTGGATGTCGTCTACAATAATGCTGGTTATGCCATTGTTCTCGAGGCTGAAGCTACTCCAGAGGATCTCGCCCGAGATATGTTCGAAGTTAACTTTTGGGGATTGGTAAACATTTCCAAGGAGGCGGTTCGTTTCTTCCGTGAAGAAAATAAGCCAGGAGTTGGTGGGTGGCTCTTGAACGCCTCGTCTATGGTTGGTATCGCTGGTCGTCCGGGCATGTCATTCTATAGCGCAAGGTGAGTTTTTCTTTTTCTTATCTTCATATATTAACGAACCAATATATTCCTTTAGTAAATTTGGTGAATAAGCTCGCTTTTCACAAAAGAAATTAATATTGATGATGATCCTAGCTGTCGAAGGTTTCTCAGAAGCCTTATCTAAAGAATTGAAGCCTGAGTGGAATATCAAGGTATATAATACGTTCATTCTATATCAACCTTATTTTCTAAGTTCATTTTCCACTCAGATTGGAATTATTGCCTTCGGTAGCTTCAATACTAACGCAGTGCAGGTCATCTTGGACCTGAACTCGCAATCCCTCCCAGCGTACAAAGGCGGTATTATTGATACCGTGCGCGAAGCACAGTCCTTGCGTATGGGAGGATCACCTACGAAAGCAAAGGATCCTGCGAAGGCCGCTCGTGAAATGTATCGCATTGTAAATGATCCAGCGAGTCCTTCTCGCGTACGTCTCTTACTCGGAGCAGATACCATTGAGCTCGTGAAGGGTCAGATTAAGCAGTTGCAGGAGGATACGGACGCATCGGAGCCTTTGGCTGCTACCTTGGTCTAAGTAGAGATATTATGACGTGCTTAATGTATTATGTAGTATATTATAATAACAATAGGTTTCGTTCGGTCTTTATTAAAGTCATAGGTGACAACTTTGTAAACCGGTAAAGTGGTCCAGTCTTTAGATCACGTCAAGTATATAACTTTGCACGGTTGAAGTTGTGGATTGACCTTCATGAAAAGGTTGCGGCATGGCTTTACGGGTGTCAGCTCATACAACACGGTTACGGTGGCCGGGACGCGCCAGGTTTGAAAACGCCGATTTCATAAGCGTCAAACCAATTTCTCATAACGCGGATAAATAATGAATAAGTAATACACACTGCTATACTGTTCCATAATGCCATTTCTTATCTTAGGAAGCTTTTGAATATATTGATGAATTTCTGGCTCGATAGAAGTGTTTATTTAAGCCCGGGGTTAGTGCCAGTCAGTCTCACAGAAGGAATATAACATGGATATTTCACAGCTATTATATCACTCAGCTATATATTAAAATTTATAAGGGACAACATGTTGGGTTGGGTGAAGATAACGTTGCAAGTGCGCCGGGACTGCTATCACACCAGTGTGCTCAAAGGAATTTTAATTGTACCGAACATAAGTGACTGATGCATTCTGTACTTGAGATATATATTGTTCGTATTATTTATTAGCCATTTTATCCATCTTTGTAGTGTAAATACAAAGTGGCAAGATTGGGTAAAAATAACAGTGCAGCGTAGTGGATGAGACCAATGTAGCCAAGGAAAATATTAATTGCGCAGTGTGAAAACACCTTCTGGTCTTTCCCCGTGAGATATATGTAGCTTAGCCTACTAAATAACTACTTATATTATTATTCCAGCACATATTCAATGTGACCATGCTGGGTAAAAATAATGGTGTAACGTGGTGTGGCCTGCAGTGCGTGGCCCACAGGTGTCCACACCATGCTGTAGCTAAGTGTTCCCTGTCTACTATAGGGGGGGAAATTACTGATCCACGTTTTGAGACTTTACACTAGATATTAAACATGTAATTAAAGCACTGGATGAATAATAATATGCCAAATCGAAAATCAATAAAAAAATTAAAATGCAATTTTGACAATTCAAACCTGGCATGCCCGGGCCCCCATAACATGGTACCTATTTACCTTTCTGGAGAATTACTGTGTCCCCTGTAATAAACTTCAGTAGTCAGTTCCTGATCCACATTGGTCCCTAGAGCTCTCTATGTGAAGTGGAGATTCAGTTTGAAAACCATGTAGTCCGAAGTAAGGATAGGATTATTGCTATAGTATGCAGCTCAGGATACCCGGAATGTTTGACAGAGTTGATCACATTCAAGAGTGAAGACGTTCAGCCTGATCTAAAAAAGTTTTTCACTTGAAGCTCTAAAGGGAAAAGCAAATGATTTAGGTCAGTTTCAGCCTTTTAGGGGGTCCCTGTATTACCACTGCCTATCCCAACTTTGAGTATAGCATCATCATAGAGCATGAAAAGTAGTGCAAGCTCATGTTTATCAGCACATTGTCAGATGCCAAACCTTAACATATAATAATAGGTTAGTTTTTTTTATCTCTGGTCCTTAACTATACCTACAGAAGAATTGACTGGTGTGTGTTCCATGTATTGCTGGTGTTTTGAGTGATACCAGCAGCCAGATTCAATCAATGAGTCAACAAACAGTCCTTCCCTAGTAATATTGAGTGGATAGTAACCTGTCCTATGCAAACTCTGATAAGCTTGAAGAAGTTGAACACAATGGTGGCCCAGGGGTAGGGCTGCTCACAAGTCTACCTGCAGATCACCTGGATCCGGATCCACAGGTTTTCTTGTCATCAAAATCCATACCTGGATCCGGCAGGTTTTTAAGTGCTGGGTGACTCAGATCCACAGATCTGAGTCATTGCAGGTTTTCCATGGATCTACCTGTGATTTTCCTATTAAAATGATGAAAATAATAGCTAATTTTAACCTACAGGTATTTTTATTCTCAAATTCATGACCCGGGACCCACCAGGTCTTTAAGAGCTGGGTCACCTGACCTGTGGATCTGGATCTTCGGCAGGTTTTCTCACAAATCATGAGCTGTAAACCTGGGCTTGAACCTGGACTTGTGAGCAGCCCTATCCAGGGATGATGACCAGAAGAGAGCATCAGGAAAGTTGACAAAGTCTGTGTAGTGCTATGTGGTCTATATAGTGGGTTTTCACTGTGTAGCTCATTTAGCAACTCAGTAATTGTATAGTCACTCTAGCTATCTTAGCAAAAGGTTTAGTGATGTACCACTGTATCAAATGATGGCTAGCTGCATATTATATAGTGCAAGGGCACAGACCCATAGGCTACCTAGCACTACATAGAGGTCTTTATCATGGAATATTTCTTGGGTCTCAGGGAATAATAAAATTAACATATTGTATTCAAAGCATGATTACATTCACTGACACTATGTAACATAACAAGAATAGGTGTCATGAATAATTACTCTAGTTATCTTGCAAAGGAATGGATACCATACAAGTGTTCAGTCACTGCAAAGACCACACAAAGTCTAAATCTCAGAAATACTTATGACCATTGATATGGATGAGCTTTTGAAAGGACTCAAAAGCATCATATAATGTGACTTGCCTCACTCCAAGTATTGAGTCATGAGCTCTGCCTTGGAATAAGCCTAACATTCCCAGTTATCAATGTTCCATTGCCTGTTAGTAGTAACGAATATGTTAGTGACAGAGTATCTTTCATAGATCAACAGATTAGAGGCCAAGTTGTGTCACCACCAGAACCAGAAAGTTGAGAGTTAGAGACAAGAGTCAAGAGTCAAACAGATGTCCCAGGACAGTCAGTTGAGATTGTGTCAGAAGTGACTAAAGGAGGAATGCCCAGAAACCTAGTCCTAGTTGATTCCAAAACTGGGGATGAACTACTAACTACAGGTAGTCTAAATATAGAATACTTCTAGAATCTTCCATGACCTTCCATGACCTTCCTTGGCTTTCTATGGGTTTCCATAAGTTTCCATAAGTTTCTACAAGGTTCCACAGCCTTCTACAAGATTCCATAACTTTCTGGTAGGATACCATTTCCAGATGTACCTTGAGAGATTGCTTAAAGAGAGACTTTCAAAGGTGTGACAAGTCAAAGCACTGTAGAGAGTAGCCATCTGTTTGAGCACATTGAGATAATACAAGGAATCCATAGAGCAGCAGCATACTCTATAATTTTGCAATGGAGAAGGCAGTGTAGTCAGTGATGGTTGTCAGGGGACATTCCTTTTTGGATACATGCTGAAAGAGTTCAGAAGATTCAGGAAGGTTGTAGAACATTCCAGAGTGTTCCATTGATGGAAGATCATGGAAGGTCATAGAAGGTCTTAGAAGATTATAGAACCTTCTAGTATATTTAGTCATAGCATTATAACATTACTCATGGACATTCTATTATTGGTTCTCCTGTAAGGTATATAAGGATCTGTAGTTAGTAGGTAGTACCTATAACAGTGTTTATATCCTTATATCACACCAAGACTAACTGAACTCAAATATATAGAGTAAGGTAGTACAGAGGTGTAAGTTAAAAGATATATGCCGGCACCTAATGTGCCGGCAAGCTAAATACAGCCAGTTGTGGACACATATGGTGTCCACACTACTTATAGCTACATCTCTGATGTAGCGCATATAACTAATATGTATATTAGTTATTAGATAAATATTATAATACATATAACTATATTGATATAACAGTCCATAGCTGTTACAGTACCTCAGTCTTGGAATCAACTAGGTTTATGGGCATATCTTCTTGAGCACTCCTGACAGGATTCCAAGACTCCCTGTAGGTGCCTCCATATTAGCTGCAGTCTTACCCTACCTCACTCTACTTTGCCCACATCTATTCTCACTCTACTTGTACATCTACCCCTACCATGGCATATGAAAGACTTGCAGAAATTCTGGCTAGTCTTGTAGTGAAATTGAAGGAAGTCAAAGCCAGACTTCACAAGCTAGAGTATTCTCTTCTTCTTCTACCTGCCAAACCAGCAGCTCCTTCTCCCTCTGCTCACACCTCTGGTGTTGTGAGCCACCCTAGGAAAGGACAGTTGGCTGCCCCTACCTCCACACCCACCAAA
This sequence comes from Sphaerobolus stellatus SS14, assembly GCA_000827215.1. NCBI lineage: Eukaryota > Fungi > Basidiomycota > Agaricomycetes > Geastrales > Sphaerobolaceae > Sphaerobolus > Sphaerobolus stellatus. The sequence goes on from KN837178.1 coordinate 574,649, forward strand.
GGTTCATCTACTGCCTTACCTGGCATTAACTCTCTATCCTCCAAAGCTGCCTTTGAGAAGACAGTCATTACCCTATCCATCCCTGATGAGCAGGTTGGCAAAGCTGGTACTGGTCTCAAGTGTATCCAAAGTAAAGATTTCTGTGGCACCTCCCATTGATTCCTCTGGATTGAGATCAGTGACCATCAGAGGTACTGCTGGAGAAGTCAGAGATGCTATTTCTGCTATAGGCAAGTGCTTGGCATGTCATAGGATTAGGAAGCCCAAGCAGAAGACCAAAGAGAATAAGTAGAAGAAGGCAGAAGATAGCTCTCAACCTCCTGTTGTTTTGCATATGCAGAGAACATCAGTAAACTGGGTTGGTGGTCCCACGCGTCCTGGACAGCGCTGATCCGGTCTGGGAACGCCCTGGATGGTCTGGCAAGTCCCAGATGATCCCATAGTGTCCTAACCCATTGCAAAACAGTCTATGGTGCGTATTCTCCCTGTAAGTGCTCGGATATAAGAATAGGATCTAGACTACTACTCAGGTATACATACAAGTCTTACTTCGGACCACAGAT
>KN837178.1:586313-599699 GCA_000827215.1 Sphaerobolus stellatus SS14
AAGTAGTTACATACTTACTCATATGATGGGTAGCAGGAACTACGGAGCAGCAAATAAAATCAGAGACTGTAGGTTGATAAATAATATATTAGAATTATAATTCATAGAAGTAGAAGTAGCAGAAGCAGCTGCAGTTGCTTGGCAGCGCCGGCGAGGCGGCTGTGGGTGGCTGTGGGTGCAGCTGACCAAGCTGCTTGCGCGGGCTTAGCATCCGGGTGACATATGTCACGCTCGGGCCAAATTGCATACATCTAATAATGCATAAGATTTAGCCTCTCCCGAGCGTATGCATTATGAGAAATTCAACTGTATTTCCTTCTTGTTCTTGGGTACTACGTAGTTCTTTTCGTCATTATTCTTTCACGGCCTCGGACGATCATGAGTACATCTGGACCTACACTAATAAGCAATGTTCAAGGCCTTTAACTTGAAGCCACGGTGATTTAAACCAGTGTTTCGATAAAGACAATGTCGAAGCTGCGTCTTATACGCCTTATAAGGTACATATGTGTTGCTCCTAGTACGATTTGCCACCTTTATGCTGGTGTATTCGCATTTGCATTGGCAGACTTGGTGACATTCCGTTTGTCGCGAGCTTTCTGTTAGGAATTCCTCCAGGAAAATTATTGTTGGTGAGCAGCTATCCAGGGTTTAGCTTACTTTCACTTATATATTGGTTCTTAGAGATTATTACGACTCTTACTTATTAAGCATAAGGAGCGTTAAGGTCTCTCAGGAAAAAGGACCATCCGACTTATACTGGTCATATTTCCGCGTTTAAATGATCTCTATCTCTTCAGTAGAACCTTAAGACTCAATTCATACGAGCTAGTTAACTTTGATCACCTCCGGATTCTTTGAATAAATTTGTTCACTGGCCATCATTGGACTCCAAGCTATCAAAGAAGATTATTTAACATGTGGTCGTGCGTCACCTTGCCACATCAAACGCCTTCTCAAGATTTTTCCATTAAATGTTTTCTTCTGCTTTAAATACCCGTTTGTTACAGGTACTCACCGTCAAAGGAAAAAAGTATTACAGATTAAACACAGCATGGTAAGTGATCCACTTTCAGCCAGTTTTAAATTCTTCTTACTCATGCCACTGAGTTCCGACCGGACCATTACTAATACAAGTAAGTAGGAGATTTCCCTATCATTCAATTCAAAACAAACTCCCGACACTCATTCTCGTCCCTGTACAGGTATGTTTAGCTCTAAGAATACCAGAGTTTGTTATATATATATAAAGAGAGAGCTAAGGCTGAATTGACCTTGTGAATTTGATTCTTCCTCCCATTCAATTCAATTCAAAGATGATATTCATCCCCGGTGGCACGACTCGCCTGATTGCTGAGTCCTTGTCTCTCGGCAGGCACGTCTAGAGCTAAGAATACTAGAGTTTGCTAAGTATACATACCACCTAACCTTATCATAATCACGATTCAAACTTAAAAAGGAAAAACATGTCGGCTTGAATAGTACCAGCCACCGTAGTTTATGATTGGCAAAAAAGCTAAAAAATTGAGAACGGAGTCGTGCCATCTACTCGTGCCACTGTCAATGGTGGCCACTCTGTTGGCCGCTCTGATTCGGCATTCGTTTTCAAACGTGTCTCGAAATCAAACAGATCTTTAACTGTCACCTTTCAGAGTTGTACCTTACTCAGGACACCTAGCCACCTGGCCACCCTGAGCCTTGAAACGACTCGCGTCTCAGGCTAAGACACCCTTATTACCTAAATATTAGGCTGTGTAATACGTGGACTCTAGACTGTGGAGCTTCTCTTATTCCGATAAGAGAGGGAAAGGAAATAAGCCTGAAGTTGAAGCCGGCGGGTCCGGGTTGCTGTCTATCCAGACCGCCTATGCTAGCGGTGCAATCTAGTCACCTTAATGACTTTGAAAATTGGACGTCGAACGTTTGCGTCGGATAAGTATACGCGAACCGGGGTGGCGGATGTAAGGATTATCGAGGAAAGCTAGTGTCGGATAGATTCCTAGGAACTACCCGGCTCGGAAGAGGCCAAGCTCCTCCACTGCCTCGCAAGCTTCCAAAACTAAGTATCTGCCAGAAGTACAACAATGAGATTAATATTAAGAATTATATGACAGATAATTTATCTGGATAAGTAACTAGAGCTAGAACTAAGTATATGCAGCGAGCAAGCCGTTTGTACTATGCAGGGAAAGTGATGAGGAGAGCTACATTAGAGCCGGGATATATACTAGGTGGATGATTACGATTACGATTACATTACGATTACGATGGATAAGATAGCTAGTAGGATAGAGTAAGATTAATTATGAAAATAGGATGGAATAGCAGAATATACGACGTTACTAAGGATAATATGGATAATATACTCCAGGCATATAGGGATAGGGAGGATAAGACAATATAGGCGGATAGGGTAGACAGATATGATGACGCGCAAACAACATTGAAAGCATCGAAAGCGTGAAAGCGAGGGAGGGTGATAGTGGCGGCAAGGATAGGCAAGGATAGATAACCATGAAGTGATGTGACGAGGTAAAGCCTGTCGAACGAGAGAGTTAGCGTACATGCGCGTGGGTGGGCGAAGAAACGGGCCTACTAACCAAAGTCAAAGTCCGAATATACAAGTGAATGTACAGCGTGAAGTCAAGTTAAAGGCCGAGGCGGAAAGATCAATGTACACTTGAAGATGAGAGGGCCAGCGTGAATGTACAGGGTGAAAGGTCCGTTGGAGGAGGTTATAGATAGTGATATGAATAGCGAGCGATTATTGACGGTAGGCTTCGTTAGAGGTTGGTTGGACGTTCCTCGAGGACGGCGTAAGGCATTGCTGTCCGATTCTGTGGCGTGAAGTGAGGCTCCTCAGCCACGACTCTCGATGATACGCATGATCGTAAGGGTCGTGATGATTTCTGTTAAAGAAAGAGGGAAGGAAGCAGTCAGCATGCAATATTCAGAATACGGTGCGGAAAGACAGAGAAGGATGAATGGGAATAAGGCGAATAAGGGTGGGAAGGATGAATGGGGAGAATGAATGGGGAGAATGAATTGGGAGAATGAATGGGAGAACAGTGGGACTCGGGACGCGCAACCCGTACTGCCAACACCGGCCGAACACGGTCGTTGCGAGATGTGCCAAATGTGCAGCGGACGAAAGCTAGGAGGTCGAATGGAGAAGAGGACGAAGCATCAAACCAACCCTTCCCTTCTCTCCAACCATCCGCACCCGCCAAAATGAAATAAAATCCAACCCAAGTCCATGCCCATGCCCAACCCCATCAAACAACTCCCAGAAACCCCAGAAAAAAAGAAGAGAAAAGGACGATGAAAGACGATGGTAACCAATCACTGCACGAATGGACCAGTGACTATCCAATGCGGCCAACACACCATGACCATCAATCCATGCAATGCAACAAAAATCCACCACAAAAAGCCTCACTAAACCCCAAATAAAAGATGCTGGGTGAAATAGTCGAGGCATCAAAGCAATAGCGAAGAACTATCCACCGAGCCATCACAAGAAATTCCACAAAAACCACCACAAATTGCCAAAGGAAAGATGACGGTAAAACTCGAAGCATCAAAGCGACCACTATCCATCCATCGCGCCACCACGATTGAGTCGCCACACCACGCCCCGAAAAATCCGCAAAAATTCCAAAGAAAAGTAGGAAAAGGTACTCACCAACCGTAAGATGTGTAAACGTCCTACTGATGTAAAGGACGTAACTATTCGGGCCGGGCTTCACTTCTGGGGGGACTTTCTGTGCAATATCAAATCAATATATCAGCATCGCGTTTTGACGGTAAGGGAAAGGAGGAATTAAAGGGAGGGAGGAATTAAAGGAAGACCCGGGGATGGAGCCAAGGGTAGCGAAAGACGCGAGGGTGAAGTGTAAGGGGCGGAGGGAGGCGGTCGATAAGAAAATAAGAAAGCAAAACGCACATCAAAATACGCAACAACGTAGTTATTAGGGCTCAAACATGTCCAGAGGTGGCCGACGTTCGCGTCCCAGCGGTAGGTTTGGCTGTCGGAGGCTGTGAAGGCGCGGGTGGCTTTGCTACCGGAGCTGTGAGGGGGGATTGATATTAGCGGGGTGCGCAAAGAGGCGATAAAAAAATCGAAATAAAATAAGGAAAATATCCATGATGGGGAGGAGAAGAAAAGGACCGAAAAACCCACCTCCAGATCCCTCCTACCCGTCCCATCCACTCCCCCACTGTCCTTCCACTCCTCCACTCCCCCATCCTCACATTTCCTCCCGACGTAATACTCCCGCTATTCGGCACCGTAAGGACGCCTCTTGCCAAATGGTGGTAATCGCCCCGCCAGCCGCGCATGTCGTTAATGCCAAAGTCGTAGATGGCGATGGTCGTCTCGGCGGCGGTGGCGCGAGTGGTGCGGACGCGGACGTGCGAGCGGTGCGCGATGTCGATGTAGTCGGTGTTGTGGGCGGAAGGGGGTAAGTCTTCGTAGGAGAGGTCGGGGGTTGTGTGGTACATCGGGCTTGAGGGATAGTTGGGGGGAAGGTATGGGTGGCTGGGTTGTTATAGAAGTGGTGTTGGGTGTTGGGTTTGCGGTAGACTTGGAGAGGCGTCCGAGGCTGTTTGGTGAAGGACGTTGAGGATGGGGAAACTGCGGAAGGACGTTTCGTTGCGTTTCGTTATATAGATAGAATGCCAGGGATGGGATGCGTCGTGTGTCGTGTGTCGTTACGTACGTACGTAGGCTAACGCAGCTCGAATCGGGCTCGGATGGGTGCCAGAATAAAGCCAGAAAAGGAAATAATAAGGTGTAATAAGATGATAAAGCAGCTCTCGGAGCACTGGGATGTATCCGGGGATGCGCCTCGGCCGTGGGGTCACCACCAATCGTGAATCGCAATCGGGCGGGAATAGAGATAGTAGGGTCAAGACTGCACACCACAGGCAAAGGAAAAGCCAAAGCCAAATTACGACGGGGACGCTGGTCCTCGGTACGCGTTTCGGCGGTTTCGTTTAAATGAGCCCAGTTACAATGAATGCCTGGGTATTAAGCCTATTAAGGGGGAATAAGGTATGCGGGCCCTGATGCGGGGAGGGTGTTTCGAAAAGGGGAATTCTGCGACGCATAGGCTGGACGTCGCGATTAAATTGAAGTTGCGATTGAATTGAAGCTGCAGGGGTCGAGCGGGGTGTCACAGGTGGATTGAGAGAAGGAGTATCCGCATGCGGGGAATGTGACTGGTTAAAAAAGAGGATGAAACTGGAGCGAGGGCGTGATGCAGGCGATAGAAAGAAGCCGAGGACTCAGGAAAGCAGTAAGAGCGAGAGGAAAGGCGGCACATGAGGTGGCGTGACGTCGCGACGTGCCAATTGAGACGCGTCCCGCGCCATCATTTCTTTTCTGCAGATCCACGGATCGCGTTTCGTCCAACCGCCGATCACCATTGCTCTCGATGAGTCCTCCAATCACCGCGACGCCATCCGAGCATCCGAGCAAGGCACCTCCGAGCCACCAGCACATCCGCGATCGCCAAGTGCGCCTGCGATCGGCACGTAGCCATAGCGATACGAACTTCCCGTGCACTTTGGCTGCCCCGCTCCATGTGGACCATGCGTACAAGCCTCTCATCCCGGACAACCTCAAATCAAACTACGGATTGCTGCTGCAACACCTCGCCCAAACGTAATACCACCCTAACGATAACCACACAACTCAGGCTTGCAGACACTCTAACAGTCCTGTTCCGCCCATACCTCAAACCGGAAGTAATGAGCTCACAGCCAGGCGCGCGGTCGCTAGTGCATTCACGCTTTACGATTTTTCGCCGCACTAATGATTAATCAGGGGCTTATCTGTAATACTTTGGCCGTACTCCCGTTTGAGCTCAGGCCGTCGCTGATCGTGGGCTTGGGCGGAGGACGGTGCTTTACTGGGATTTCCCGAGAGCATGAGCAGGGCCAACGTTGACGCATTGACAATGTATCTCCAAGTGTCCGTATGTTTTGGGATGGGCCGATCCTGGCTTGCTATTTCAGCTGGCTGGGCACTTCTTTGAGGGGAGTTTCGTCCTTCGAGGACCATCCGAATCCGAAGACCATGAATCCGAAGCTGAATTTGGCTTTATGAGCGTGCATCTACTAATTATGCACATGTGTACGTCCGATTATTTCCTTTCAATGCGATCCAAAGGCCACAGAAATCACACGAGTATGCATCAAGCAGGGCTGGTGTCGGCATCGGAGCTGCGAGTACCCAAAAAGTGTGTACTATACACTCGACCCGGCGTCGATCTTTTACTGTGATTATCTCCCTCCTTCTTTTCGTCTGGGCTATACTATACTTATAGATTCCGACCTCAATGTCAATGTCTGTTATTTGCGTGCTAACCCTTTATTGGACTCAGTTACCTAATACGAAGGACACATCGCTAGGGGAAGTACGATCCGAAGACCACAGAAACCACACGAGTATGCATCAAGCAGGGCTGGCGTTGGCATCAGGATTGCGAGTCCCCAAAAGGTGGGTATTGTATGCTTGACATCTTTTACTGTAATTATTTCCCTTTCCTCCCCTCCGGGCTGTATACTTATAGATTCCGTATTCAGAATTGTCAGTTGATTTGCGTGCCTCGGAACCTTTATTGGACTCGTGTACCTAGTACGAAGGTCCAAGGACATGGCACATCAGGGTTCAAATCGTCTTGCAGGTTCACTTCGTGAGCAGCAAGTCTCCGAGTCTGGAGTATGCCATGCGCGGGGCCGAATCCCGAGTTATCATAATGCACACGCGACGTTCATCTGAGCATCCAGGGCTGAATCCTCAATGAGTATCATGTGTGCGCATGCATTTTCCCTTGATTCTTTTCTTTTTTTATATAATTTTGCGTGCGATCCAAAAACTACATAGTACGTTCTTGCATGCATGCATGATCAGGGCACATTTAGCGGCCATTCTTAATTAAATATAGTTAGCTCCAGGCTCAGGCTCAGGCTTGCATGCATTCATTCCTCTCAGTCCTAGGTGTATCGTGATCCAACTTTAATCCCTTTCGTACTACTTAAGTAGTAGGGCATTCTAAATACATTTTATTACGCTGATACGACCAAAACGGACTCGGAGTTAGCTGCAGATGCATAAGTAACTAGAATCTCGAAACTAGGCAAGTATAGGTGGATTTTATCATAATATCATCCTTCTCTCAGACTAATCAAGTCTTAGTCCCAATCCCAACGACGTAACGACTAATTTCAGTAATCAGATCCCCCACAGTGCACACCGTGCATAGATCCTCCTGTCGACAGCCAATGCGAAGGGTGGACTATCCACCCTGCAGACTGCACCACCGTCCCGCCCCACCCGTCGAGGGGTTTCCGTCCTCCTGTACGTTTCAGGTTAACTACAGGCCGGAGATGCGAAGCACACAGCGGACCTGCCCACTTACCGGTTTCGTTTCGGTTTTGATGGGAAGTTTTAAGAAGCCATGCGCGGGCCCGCGTGCAGGGGTGGAGTTGTTGGTGATGGCACGCGCTTCCTCGGGGGCTATTTGACTTTTTTTTATAAACTGGGCCTCGAGGTGGTGGGGAGGGATCGCTTGCGCGCGTGTTTTGAAAACTCGAGGCTGAGGTGGCGTTGACGATGATCGTTAGCATGGAATGGACCAGCGGTATTGACAGGATGCGCTCTGATGGTAGTTTCGAGAATGTAAAGAGTTGGGATATTATTAGATGGATGGATGGATATGGATATGGATCTGGGATCGGTTTGATGGAAAGTTTTAAGAAGTTAGCTTCGTCGCTGGGGTGGCGCGAAGATCGGGTGAGGTTGGGTTTGTAAGTATTTAAATATATACTCTCTGGAATAGAATTCTTTACATAAGTTTGTAAATAATTATAAGCGTAGGGCACGCCGAGCAGAGTACGTACGCGTTTTGATGGGAGATTTTAAGAATCTCTGGGGCTGGGGCTGGGGCTGGGGACTGTATGCGGTTTGATGGGACGTTTTAAGAACCTTATCTTGGTTTACCCGTCTAATCGATGGATTCTTAATTCCTATATGGGTCGCAGGCTAGACTTTGTACGCGTGCTTTAAACCCTCGAGGCTAAGTTGTATTGATTATGACAATTGGGATGATCGTTGGCACGAAGTAGCGGGCGTAGTACTGGCTGTGGCACTTTGATGACAGGTCTGAGAAGAGTATTGGATATGGGGTTTGATGGGAAGTTTTAAGAAGTTAGCCTCGTACTCGTCGCTGGGGCTCGCTCATGGTGAAACTGACAGGGCGGCAAGTGTCTGAACCCCGGAATAGAATTACCCTAGATACACAACTTGGAATCGATTTGGAGTAAGTAGTTATAAGCAGCCGAGCAGAGTATGTACGCGTGCGCGTTTTGATGGGAGATTTTAAGAATCTCTGGGCCTGGAACTGGGAACCGTATGCGTTTTGATAGGACGGCAACTTTGGTTTACCCGCCTAATGATTGCTTCGTAATTCCTATATGGGGTGCGGGCTTGGATTTACTCTTGACTTTATAAGGATTTTAGGCCTGTTGATTAACTGAAGTTGCAAATGGGCTTCACCTTCGCGCTTAGGATTGAATTGAATTGAATTGCACTGCGCGTTCGTTTTATGCATCCCAGTAACCTTTGTAACATCTCGATATGCTCATATAGGTATTTTAACTTAAATCGACGTTCTGTGGGGGAAAAAAAATAGCAGACCTTCAATTTTAAATAAATTTAAACCTACCCTGCTGGAGTCGCTTCGTGGCCGTCGCAGTTGGTGTAAGTAGTTGATCATACGAGTATGGTCCTTAAATAAAATAATCTCACTCTGAATCCTGGCCAAAAATTGCAGTAAAGTACCGGTACTGGTGCAGCAGCTTCAATACACTGCCTTCCCTCTGGACCGGCGGGTGCCACAGTGTTATACATGCCTCTCTACTAATATTCCCACCCCAAAGCACTATTTTACTGATGCCATTCCACTAACATTAAAAAAAGCCATAGTAGTAGTAAAACATTGATAGCCACATGCATACCACCTTGACGCTCTATCGAATCAATCGCCTCCACCTTTGCAGGATTTTGACCACCGGTGCTCATGCGCGCTGTTATTTTTATTTCTATAGATTCGCCACATTGCTTTCCCCGAACCCTGCCTTGGGTTTATGCATTGATCGTACTATTTCAAATAAGTAGATAATCCAGCGTTGGCGGCCTTTGATGGGCCCGGGTGGCAGACTGACTGTAACATCCATGGAGCAAGCGCTAACTCTGCTCAAATTCAAATCCGACTTCCCTTAGCGTAGTCACCATTCGTGCTATATTTATGCCTCTCGTCTCTCCATCAGGTCTTAGCCTTTAAGCTTTAGCTCTTAGTAAGTAGCCAGCATTGGCATTCTAAAAAAATCTCAGCTCAAGGGGACACGGACGCTCCGACTCCGAGTCGACTCCAGGGTACAAACACGCTACTAGTTGCTGATTCAGACATCTACCCAATAAAATACTATACTTATTTTCATATTTTCATCTAAGTTCGACTGTTCCTATCTCCCCATTAGGTCTTTTGAAATATCCCTGTCACTGTACACGCGGCTTTCAAGGCCTGTCACCACCTTACCGACTTTCCTCAGGCTACCCTTTATCCGAAGACCCGTTTACAAGGCCTTACAATAAGGCACACGTTTTAAAACCATCTGAGGTCGGACGCTCCAGCGTCAAAATGCAGTGGATTTCTTTTTTAAGTCAACATTGCAGCAATGCAGTGCCGGTCCGAGTTTGCCAGTGAGTTGAAGTGGCAACTGAGATTGGCACCTCTTACGCCAGTGATAGTCTAAGATCTGACGTCGTTTCGTATTGATAAGAGTACATCCCACCTTGGCAGTGGCATCACGCCACCGAGCACTCTGGTACTAAAGCTAAGAGTCAAGACTCGGAAATAACCACCAAAATGTCTTAGAAACGGAAAAGAGCCATCACAAAGTCCATTCAGCCTCAGGAACTCGGAATTCTCGCTCAGATACGACTATAATTATAAATACTCCAAAAAGACACGCATCTCGCCGGTAAAGCTATTCACCCGTTTTACAATGATACCCCAACTTGACAGGTCGAAGAACTACGCCACGTCGATCACAGCGCATTGCTCATCGACTTAACAGATAACAGTCCCCGTTGAATCTCAATCTCAAATTCAACTGGGTCCAGCCAGAACTTTGCTAACTGGGTCAGATAAGCACGTCATAAATGGCCTGAACTTGAACGCCGAGTGCCAGTGATATTACGAATTAAACATTCTACTTATCTTATCAACTGATCCATTACATCACTGGGTTGCTTAGTAGCTTGTGAGGTGAGCCAAGAAGAAAATGGCTAAATGGCGGAAAGGAAAATTCCAGACCCGGTATCGGTATCAGTCGAGGGCGAGAAAGGGCAGGTTAACAGGGCTGGCAGTGCTTAAAGTCCCCAAATCGCGTCAAGGTTTGAATTGCAGGTCAGTACTGCGCCAGTATTAATAGTCGAACACTGTAGTTTTATAGATTTTATAATTAAGTCAAGCTTCAGGTGGCGGCATAATACCCGATAATCTGAGTAATCATGAAAGGATATCCAAGATAGTACCAGGACTCGTGGCATCACTCATGGTAACCACTCATGATAAGTAGGATAAGCTCGTGGAAGAAAACGGAACAGTGGTAAATAAAGCATGAAAAGGAGTAACAACGCGTGACGTCACGCGCTTCATTTAGTATTTCGATTCTTTATTTTGGGCAAAGAAGCTGAATGGGAATAATACTGGTAAAAGAGTCCAGTAATTATAGTCTATATCCATTCTCCTATGTACCCATTTATTGAAAATACTTTAAAGAAAAGAGTTACCACCATTCATCGAACCGTTCGATCTTCGCAGTTCCTTCCACCACCCTGGAATCCACCTAGACAAATACCCTGATCTCGGCTCCAATACCAACATTCGAGTCACTCACTTCGACGACAACTCCAGGAAACCTCGAACTCAAAACCAAAACCGGTGTCAGCACAGACCCAAATCGCCGGAAACTTGATCCTAAGTTGGAAAACACAAACCATCCACGAAAGTTCTATTAGGCTCAAGCTATCATGATTAAGTTTGCTTGCTTCCGGTGCCAAATATGCCACTGGTTCGCTGGATTCTGAGCAGTTGGTGCCACGGCGTGACTTCGCGTGAGGACAGTGTGGCATTGGGAACCTGAGGAGAATTTTACGTCGAGTCGTGATCGATGTAGGTCGTCAGACGGCTATATGGATTTTTTATCAGTCGTATCATGATATAAATTAAAAGCCTAACTAACCTTGAATATTTACTCTGGCTATCACGCTCACTGGCATTTGACGGCTCCGCGAAGAAAAACCAGACTCAAAATATTTTATCCTGTAACGACGCGCGAAAGAAAATCCCAGTCAATACCGTTCAAACACAAAGCTTCTAGAATATATATATATATATATATAGAATGAAATCAAAATATGAACGTTGTGGTGAGGCTGTTTTGAACAACGCATCCCTGGAATATCTGCGAAGTTCAATTGGGGTGATACTGATATTCCGCTGTCGGATGGGGATTATTTGAATCATGTCAGTGTACTTTCATCGGAGTGATTTAGGAACGAGTGTACTTACTAGTATCATTAGCTTTGGGATGATGGGCACTCAGCAAACTTGAGCTTCGAAGACGGATTCCGGAAGAGTAATCATTTTATAAATATCCATGGTATGAATATTAAACTTTGGACAGACTGATATGCCACATTCAGAGGAGTTTCAGCCTGATTCTGGGGAGTTTGAAGGTCGGGTCAAGGTCAGATATTGGGAACTGCGCATGGCTCCGTGGGCCGGGATATCGAATCTTGATAAGTTTCTAATAGTGACTTGACTGGAAAGCTCCGGAGGTTAATTCACTCCATAAAGTACGCATGGCGTTTGAATAGGACGTCCATGCGCCATGATGCGCGATTCGAGTGATACATCCCAGGCTTTCAAGCTGGCGTCACTGTAACCCCAGAGTGCTCGGACAAGTAGTGTAAATAAACAAGAGAAGATAGAAATCATTACACAAAATGAAATGACCGCAGACCAGGATAAGATTGGCAAAGGTGCCAGTCAATGTCAATTAAATAGTCAGGCTCACTGTGAAACTGCGTCTCCGAATGGCAATCGACGTGCATTTGGAGATTGCGGGATCAAGGGATAAGTGAAGGGAATTTTTAAGATGGTGCCTGTTGGAGAGGATAGGTGTAAGTAACTATAAAGATGGGGTAATTTTAAGATGGGTACCTTTTTTCTAAACTGGTGTCTGCAGCAGCCAGAGCTAAATACGTGCCACGATTCACCGATTGAGATGTGACACCATGATGTTCCTATAATTGGAAATCCTGGAAAGGAAACTGCAAACTGCAAAAGAAACTGGAGTTGGACAAAAACGACACATGGTTGATGGAAGACAGATGAAGAAAATCGACGCGTGATGTCACGCGTTTTTGGTGGAGGACACTTACATAACCAACGAAATGTCCAAAACTACATTTCTTCACAGATGTTAGTGTACATGCATTTTCATAATCACCCCGCATCAGAAAGATGCATTGAACCGATCACTGTCCAGTCATTCGCGCTTGTCCCAAGCCCTAGTAAGTAAGCAGTATGTATACTCCAGAGCAAACATTAACATATCATATCCAAACGCGCAAGTACTGCTAACTCCCACAACCACACGCAACACCTACTTCGTTCCCTCATTCCTCCAAAATCTCATCCTCGCCTTCCCTGGCCTTCTCTAACAACTTCCTCCTCCTCTCCCTTGCCTTCCTCACAATCTTCAAGTATTTGCCCACAGGACTATCCCCAACCTTTGCGCTCAACTTCTCCTCCCATCTCTTCACCTCATCCAACTGCGCCGGCCCGAAACTCACATTCCTCCTCTTTTCCTCCACCCACTTCACGCCCTCCTCAATCCTCTCCACCAGATTCTTCACTTCAGCCACCTGCTTTCCAGCTCCTCCCTTCCCACCGCCTTCTCTCGCAACCTTAAGAGCTTTCCTCATCCCCAGCACAATCGGTACAGAAATCTCTGGGAACGCAATGCTTCCTTGAACATTCGGCGTACCCATCCACTCTGCTAGAACGAATACAGCTTCCTCTGCAAGACACTCCGCGTATATCCGTGTGCGAAGGTATGGTGCTGGTGCGCGAATCGTCGTGTCGAAGGGTAGGGCACGCAGAGATGCGGATTTGGAGGAAGTAGATGGTGCGAGGGTGTAGCTCAGAATGGGAAGGAGCTGAGGGCCTAGAGGGATATATGTGTTGGTGTGTCGGGAAAGATGGGTGAGCGAGCGGATAATGTGGAGGTGGAAGGGATAGGAAC
>KN837179.1:45582-62953 GCA_000827215.1 Sphaerobolus stellatus SS14
CCAAGCTGCTTGCGGTACATAGGCACACAGTCCCGGGACAATCCAATCCTCAGGAGCAGGAGTGGTGCCTTCGAATGATGCAATGGCATCCGGTGGTGACCTAGGACATTGGATCTGACCAGTTAACAGGTCAGCTTCACCCAACAAAGCTGAAGAAGACATCAACATCGCGGTCTGAAGAGAATTGAATAAAGGACTTACACAGGAGCAAAAGCGTTTTGCCGGAACCGAGCTGAAGAAGAAAGGAAAGATAAGCCATTATTTCGGGAAATAGACAACCTGACACACCCGTCCGCAAATCAAAGACATTTTGCCCTCAGGGAACTTCAAGTTCAAATCCATAAGGATGAACTTATGCTTTGGGGTCGAGGAAACACTCGAAGCAGCGCTTCCTGAGCTACGATTCTGAGGCCATGTAATAGTTGCGTTGTTAAAGGCTACAGTCAAGTCCTGTTCGTTGAGGGGCGCAACTGGCGCAACTTCGACCGAGTCGAGGTATTTCTCAATACGGCGGACTGAGACAAGCGACTAGGACGACCAAAGAAGTCAGCATACACCGGCCATCCTATATGAAAGTTAACACTTTACCTGAAGCATGTTAATGAACGTTTCTGGAAGTGCGTTGAGAGCGAACTTCATTTCGGTAAACACTGCAATATGTAGGTCAGTCTAATGGATCATTTCATCGTTGTCATCAAGACTTACCTGCAATCTAGAAGCAGGCCGTCAATTGTCAGGTTCTACACATAAAGTACAATTCTAGACTTACCGAAGTGAAAGCGACGGATGGCGTCAAAGTTTGTCCACGGACAACAGCAAAATGCCAGAAGGACACGAGGGTAACAACAACCGGAGACGCATTCCTATTAGAAAGGACCGTGTATCAGAACAACATAAAAAGATAACTCCAAAATGGCCAACCAAATGGTGTTGAAAAGCGTCTAGTGAAAATGTTATCATCTTGCCCTGGTAAGGTGACTGAGTAGATGTACCTCAATAATGTAATTTCTACGTTGGAAGTGTAGCTCCTTCGCACGGATCTTCATTACTTTAGCTTCGAAGTTGCGTTCCCATGCCATGAACTGTACAATGCACGAATTAGTATTTGATCATTCACCAACATAATGGTCCAATAAACGAACCTTGAGCATACGGATAGCTCCAAGAATCTCGTTCATCAGTGCGACGCGCTCGTCACGGGCTTTCATGAGACTATCTTGGGCACTAACAACCACCTTACCAGCATAATGGTTCATTGGAAGGAAGAGGCATGTGACCGCAAGTCCGATGAAGCAAGATACCCCTAGATCATACATATAAGTATGCCTCATTAAAGAATGCTGCAATCCACTCACCAAGGAGTGTATACAGGAAATATGATCCAAGAACAATTTCAATGGGCGAATCTATACTGAACATGAGCATATTATGAAGTCACTGAAAACGATCCCATACCAATGAGGGAAAAGATATGCCATGAGAACTCGGAGACACGATCCACGTCCGTCGTCATGAGGGTCATAATCTGAGCCTTACTCGAAAATTCTTCCTCGTCATCCTTCTTTGTCAATTGACCTTCAGCGGTGGCGGAAGGATCAACGGACGCACCAGCCCCTTCCGTGGGTTCATTAGGATTGTGACCGGGTTCGACAGGAGCTGAAGGCTGGGATGCGGAAGAAGAGGCAACGTCCTTACGAACGAGAGTCTTAGCAAATAGAATCGAGTTTAACTGGACGCGAATTCGACACTGGAATCATGGTTATAATATAAACTGCAATCTGAAAAGAAAATCCTTACTTGGAGAGTCGTCGTACTCAAACTCCACTAGAGCATACGTTAGACGCCATATTCCCTCAAAAGCTTCTACTGAAGGACTTACGAGTTGACCAGTAACTAGAAAGATGAATATTGATATACAGCTCATTATCCAGGAAAACTAATGGGTCACTCACTCAAGAAACAAATCGCATTAGACAAGAAGAGTCCAGCACAATATACCCAACCCCATTGAATATTCTTAGGCTCTCCGGTCTTACTAATTTGCAAGAACTGAACCAATAGTTTCAAGAAGAACGCAGGTGCGTAGAACAATAGTGCGCTGACAGTTGCGAGACCAACTTGAGCCATCAACGGCACCGCATTCACTATCATTATCCTATACATAAGCATCCATCCTGAACCTGGAGCAGGTTTCCAACGAATAGGATGCCCAAAGGTGAGAAATCCCGGGATGATCGTGAATGCACGAGCCTTGATAGTACGCATGGCTGTGCGCATGCGATAGAAGAGCGTTGTAGCCCGCATGTTGGCCGTGACGATGGGAAGATCACCAATCTCGAGAGATTCGGACGTGACACCAAGCATGATGACTTTGGTCGTATATGAAAAAAGCATGAAGTCCCATACAGAGGCGTCTACACAATATTACATTAAGTTACTTAACCGGAATGATCAAAGAACGAAGTAACTCACCTGAAAGCCCACAAACATTATCATAATCGTGCGTTGTTGATGTCTCTAGCGTCTTCTCGGCATAAATGGCTTCAGAGGGAAAATGCAGCTTCGGTCCTCGAGGGATGGTAACGGCCCGAAGTAGGGCGAAAAAGGTCAAGGCCAAGCTGGCATACCACAATCCCATAAGAACTGACAAATCGTCAGTAGTTGGCGCTTCCTGTGTCTGAACATCGGGAATGGAAGGCAATATTGACGATAAAAATACTCCACCGAAGGCTGCGCCCAAAAGAGCAGAGATGTGAACTACGGCGACCCAGTGATGAGGAACCTCGGTATCTTGTATAGTAAGAGTTGCGAGTATTAGGAGATATACATCGAAGACGGCTCTCAGGCTGAATGAGATAACAGTGGCATCCGAAGATTCAGTTGCGACAGCATATCCAATAGCTACGGTATCGAGAGCAACCAGAGCAGCAAACAACAGTGTCAATACCAACTTTTGAACGCGTGCCTATTAGGAATTGTGTCAGCCAGAATTACAATGGTGTAGATAGAAAAGCAGATATTCTCTCGCGTCAACTATACTTATCACGCCTTGCACGTCTGCCTGCGCGAGAGTCCATCCACCTTGACAGCGCCACTCACCTTTGCCCAAAATTTCTCCTCGTCAATAGGAATACCATCTAAGAAATCTTCCGCTTTCGTTACTAGGAAAGGGTCGTTCTCGCCGGGCAATTCAGGCTCAAACTCGTCGTCAGAGTCCACAGCAGCAGTAGGTAGCTGAATCTTCCCTGCTGCACTTGGAGGAGATAACCAAAAGAAGAGCAGTGCGCTGAAGACTGCGCTTACTGCGAGCACAACTGAGATGGCCAGCTGAAACACAGGCATCTCAAAGCTGGGTCCGATTGACGTGAATAGGAAAAACCTGCTCAGATCTTTGTCGGTTTATAACTTGTGCTTCAAGCGCGTGCTCGCCGGCTTAGCGGGACCGTCCAGCGGCTAACATCTTGACTCTATCTCCTCCCCGGTATCAACACATGGTGCATACACTTCGGCATTTCTTTGAAAAGGATATCTGCTTTTCAATTATTTTTGGCGGAAAACATCTTGGAAATTCACGCCTTCGCCCGCAGTGTTTTATTCGAAAATGACTCAGGTTGCTGCCAATGTGTATCAAAACGGTAAGGTCCACGAGGGAAAGGATCTCCACGGCTACTATTCATAGTGGCTCCTAAGGGTCGAGTCTACGCCACACATTTAACTACATGACATGCCTGTATGCCTTTCCAACATATGTATCAATATGATACAATAGCTGTTCTCAATTCTAACTGTCCCTAAATTCCCTAAATTAGTTCGGCCACCGTGGCCGCCGCTCAGATCGCTTTTCTTCGAGATTTTCGGGGCAACATGTTCCTCTTCATAGCCATGGCACAAGATATACTTTTTTTAGTGAAAATGTATGTTAGTTTAAAGGGAGGAAGAGGGAGGCATAGTGGTGTCACGAATGAGGGATGTCACCCATCATCGCCGAGACTCTTGGCGAACATTAGGGAAAGTAAGAACACCTCAAGGTGGTGTTCCTACTTACTTTCCCTAGAAAATAGAGCCCGATCGAACGGCTCGCCATTTCTTCGGGTAACCCGATGGTACAAGACCGTTGCCGGCTAGGGAAAGTCGTTAGTAACAGAATTGAGAGGCCGTCCGGTTAGAGTTGGCAACATATTTTCAACGGATTAGACAATTTCAAGTATACGCCTGCAGCTCACCGATACAGTTGTGTAAGCTGAGACAACTGATCAGACGAAGGAAGCAAATGGCAATCCGAGGTGAGTTGCCCTGCTATCTTGGTTCTGTCTGCCATTGACGTTCTCGTAATGATAGCGTAATTCCGACCATATGGGGAACCTCCGAGTCATCGATTAATGGGCCCTCATTCCAGTCTCGCTACTTATCAGGATCCTCACGGACAGCCCTGCATGCAATCTGCCAGTATATACATGCGAATGCGGTTTTGTGTCGATTGGTATTATGATCCTCTTGGCGGGACTTACATCCATTTTCTGGCTAGTTGGAAAAGCAACCGCCATCGTCGTGCCAAGGGGATCATACCAATCTACTGTAAACTCCATGCGAATGTAATCCAATGATTTGTCTTGCATGGCAGCTGCAGAAGCTGACTCGTTACACCCTCAAAATATTCGTATCTATGGCTCTACGTCAGGAACTCAGATTAAAGGGTGATTCGTTACCGAATCTACATGATGCTCAAATACCTCCTTGGAAAACGTTACCTATACCCTCCCACTGCGTCATCACGGTTACAGCTTCGGTTAACGGGCTATTGTTCTTAGTGCCTTTGTGTTCCCTTCTGCCCCTTTCTGCCCTGCCGGTATCATCAGAAGGGATATGGAGATTTCAAAGATTTCGCATCGTGAAGGGATGAGCGCTTTTCAGGCCAACTGACGAATCGCAAGTCGAATTCAATGGCCCTTCAATGAGGAAGCCAGACGTCAACTCTTTTTCTGTCCCGCCACTCACACTCTCAATATAGGTCTTCTCACAAACAAGGAGTAAGTGGGAATTTGTTTCTATTTGTCATTGTAGCAGCAGTCTAACTATACTTATCACAGCAGACTGCGGCCGTGGGCCTTGATAGCGGGTTTCGACAACTAAAGGCCACGCCTTGACAAGTTCAGATGTCGAGTTTTATTGGTAGAAGGGTTCACCAGGATTCCGAATTGCTGCAGTTAGTTATATTAGACTCTTTCGTCTCATCATACTACTTATGTCTATCACAGCCGTAGTAAACGTTCGGTGACTCGATGTACATATTCAGTACAAGGCCATCAACGAATTTGAATTCATGGAGGCTATGACTGATTGCGCTACAGGGGGATCTGTCGATATAGAAGAGCTCAAGGGGTGCCACAGCGACCCTTGTTGGGGTATAGCAGCATTATTCTGCGGGTGAGAGGCTGGCGCCAGAAAGCACTTCGGTGAGTGTCATTTCGTTAATTACCAAAGCTCTAGTTTTGGTTCTTATATACAGATATACGTGCTTAAGATACATTCATAGAATTCCAGTAAAGTTCACGTGATTTTCAGTGCAGACAGGTCTGATATACGAGATTCAGGCCTTTCCATTGATGCCTAGTAAGCTTTGGTGTCCTATTTCGAGGCAGTCGATATTTTTAGTGTAACTGAATTTAAAAAAATGACAGGCGGAAAACGTGAGTCAAAAATTCTAGTCAGCAACGTAGCTCTAAACTCAGAAGTAAGAAATCGCCTGATCCAGTTCTACTTGTACATTTACTTTATTCTATGCATCAACTCAAAGCTAAATGCAGTAAACTTGCGAAGGTTATCCTATCAATCACTGTTTATGTTTTATTCATACTTTATTTTCGTCTCTGGAACCAGTTAGCAAAGAGATCTGTTGTTAAAGTCTTCTAGCTCTGATGATCTCTCTAATATTTGTCTTGGGGTGACCTCATTTCGGAGAATATTTCTGCTCACGATCTTATATAAAGCAGGTAGCTTCTCAACCGTCCGATCAAAATCAGAGGCAGCGGTCAGCTATCGCTCTCCATATCCCTCCGCTGATATAAATTCTTCTTTGAATGAGAAGTCATTTACAGAAGGCACGGATCTATGGATATGAGATTCGATTCTAAGGCACGATCATCACATGGTCCGCTTTCCCGTATAAGGGGTCCTTTTGTCTTTCAATTTTCGAGGTAGTATTTCATCCCCATCATATTCCCTCTCAACCTATACCAAGTTCAGAAGACTCTCGCTTACCCTTCCTCTCAACCTTGCCAATACCTCGGGTATTGGCCACTTATAAACGCCAACAACATGAACCAATCCGTAGGCGTAATTATTTTGTAGGGAACTGAAAGAATATCAGGCAGACTTTCCACTGTCAGACGCTTCAATTGTTAGTACACCGAATTTAGCTTCATTTATAGCTGCTTATGGTACGTGGCCATTGTCTCCTAATAAATCACCTATTCATGTTAATTTACCTAGCGTTGTTTTTATACGAAATCGTAATAACGATGCCGGATGAGATCAAATACATATGGAAGAAGGGAATTCGATTAGGCGGTATACTATATCTCCTGGCTCGCTATTGTCGTGTCATACAGTATACTTTCATATTAACTATACAATTCAATATAGCGGCTACCATAACAATAAGTCCATCTAGAGTCATATATTGAATCTAAGAACTTGAGGCTCTTCCTTATTCATACTACCCAGTAGGGAGGTCCATAACCTCTGTCGACATTGCATGGCTGACAGAAGATAACAAACAGAACATGTTCCGATTCCTTTTCAAGGGTTGTCCATTTGACGGGCTTCGCGGCAGATTTCGTTCTTCTAGGTTAGCTGCGCTATCTTCTTCTGCTTAATCAACAGGATTGCTACTAAACAGCTCACTGGCACAGGCCTTGAACTACCTAGGGTATATGGTTTGAGCAACAGAAACCTACGGCTGTCGTCTCTTCTAGGAATCTGCTTTCTATTCATTATAATATGTGATGCTACGGTACGAGATCATCGAATTTCATTTCCGCCGTAGTCACAGACTGTTAAACTCATCATCAAGTCAAACTTTCTTGGTTGAACTACAGGCTGTGCAAATAATTTAACTTGGCAAGATATACTCGCTTACCGGTAAATTCACTTATTCTATTAAACAGGGTGTTCTGGTTAATGGACAGAGATCCAGTTTCGGTCAGCGAACCTCCCATTTTTTTTTGTTGATATCCGACTCATTATTCACTTCATGCATAGTTATGGCTCAGTATTATTCGACGATTATTTTCGAAGCTGGAGTTCTTTCAGTAACAAGTTGGTATCTGTGGTCATTATCGCTTAGCAAAGACCACAGAACAAGGTCATAAATCAATAACCACGGTCTGCCTCACGCGAAGTGAATAGTTTCTTCTATCTCATAACGTATGACAACCTGATCCACTCTCCTTAGGTGTGATTTTCTTTGGGTCTGTATTATGCTCATTATTCTCTAAATAGAGCATTGCATCATAATAACAACACACATATAGCGGCATTCTTGCATTTTCACTCTGGGGAGCCCTTATAGCACATGTGAGGCCTCCTCTTCACGCTTTTCGCGACTATCTCATATATCCCATTTAGTTCAAAACTGTCTCCGTACTCCTCCGTGATTCGTGTCTATTGGTCACAATCCCATTACCTGACTTATTTGGTTATCAAAGCCTGTGTCTGTGAATTTCATCAATAACATGATCTACATGTAACTGTTTGTCTGCTCGAAATTTATCGATGATTGACGTCAAGATAGATTTCCTACGATACTTATATGTCGGTTTTTCCTCAATCACAGAAGATTCCATGCACATCCACACGGTAGCACATTTACTGTGGACCAAGCCCAGGCAATAACATTATCTCGATTGAAGCTGCTATCCGACGGTTTAATGAGAGTGTTATCGACGAATTTGGTGGAACCTTTGAAGTTAAACCTTCGGGATACGTGGACGACAACGGTATTTGGAGGAATTTAGGTGGCCACGTCGGCTAAATCAATACGCCGTCTTCAATGTATATGAGCTTGAACGTTGACCTTCTACGGTCCCATCGTAACTTCACTAAGGATATAAATCTATATGGATTGTATCATAGTACAGAGCTGTGATTCAATACAACATTATTTCGTACTCTTAGCATACTATACACGTTTCGACTTCACTTGTTCAGGTTCATGCTGTCGACACTCCGCAGTATAAGTATATTACTACTTAGTCCTCGTATACTTACCTATGCAATATTCTTTCGGAGATAGAAGCATTGGGAGGCATTTTCCGACTACTATGTTTGGCCCCTAATATTCAGGTAAGGTCTAAGCAATAGAAATACATTCGAACGAAACTATTTACAAAATCTCAAAGGATTGATAGCCTTGGGCGGGTTCGATCCTTAAGATCAATGGGCACGGATTAGATTCTCTTTGCATTGATATGTAAACGATAAGATAGGCTGCCGGCGGGGAGGTTTGCAAGAACTTGTAAAAATTTTGTAAGTGTAACGCTCTGTCATCACGGCGGTCGTTTGCATTCTGGCAGGTTCCGGCCCTCCTCGCTAACTCAGCCTACTCCCGCGTCGCAGATTCTAGGCCCCTTCAAACACCGTTCGCCAGTCATTCGGATCCCAGAGCCCCTCTTATTTAATAAGCTCGCACCCTCTTGAGTCTTACTAAGGCAAGTACTTCTTGACTTCTAATCACCATCATCTGGTCGATTTACCATCATCGCATCCTACCCCTACCTATCACACCATATCTACCGTCGACATGTTATTCAGCAATTTTATTGGTAAAGTGAGTGTTAGTGTTAAGTCAGTTGGCCGTTGGTTTGTTTGTCATGAGGAGCGGAGGGCGCGGAAGGAGGAGGCTAAGCGGGTGCGTTTGTTGGAGATGTGTTTGTTTGAGTGTGGTGTGGTCCGTGGTCCGGAGTCTTGTGCGCTGGAGCCTGAGGTTGGGGCTGGCGGGAGGGGGCTGGCAGTGAATGTTCGAAAAAAGGGACGTATTTCTATTACACTATCGATCCCTAGGCTCGCCTCAGGGTGCATATACCTAAAACACAATTGGCGGAATAAACAGAAAATAGGAAAATTCAAGGTGATCTTAGTTGATCCTAACTTGTTCTCGTAAGGAGCGTTCAAAGCTTCCTAGAAATTGGAACTTGAACCGCCCACGAAATTAGTATGAGAGATGGTCACTGAGACTGCCAAAAGTCTTTCATCCGTGTTCTACAATACATTATTAAATTCTTTATGTGAATTGAAAATGTTATTCCTGTCTAATAACATAATTCGTCAATAAGTATTCCACTTTTGGCAGGCTCAGGCTCCCCATTAATTTATCCTTAATTTACGGTGGCTGTATCGCCCCGAGTATATTCGCGATTATTATGCTGGCTCTCTTATCTGGAATTCAGTTTAGTATTCTTATCCAGCAAAGCTTAATACCTGAGTCTGAAGGAGGCACCACTTTGGACGCGCATAGGCATTAGACACGATGTGACAACCGTTACTAACGTGACAACGCGTCATTTTTACTCACCACCACCACGTTGCTTTCTCCATCTCTCCTCCAAACCCATTCAACCACCATGACAAACACGAACAACGATGCGTAAGATATCTCGCTACTCCCTTTAACGCTGTTTCTAACACCCTCCAAGCATGCAAGTCGAAGACGACGCGTCCTCCCCCGAAGTCATGCGCATCTTCTACCAACGCATCTACCCCTTCAAATCCATCTTCACATGGCTCAACCACGAACACCAACCCTCAAAACTATTCAAATATCGCGAATTCGCATTTACATTGCCCGGTGACGTCTACCTGCGGTACAACTCGTTCTTGAACCCCGAGGACATGAAGAAGCAGGTCATCAAGTTGAACCCAAGTCGATTTGAGGTTGGCGCGGTGTATAGTGGGATGGTATGTCTTCCTACACTTTATGTTGTGTCGTGGTTATAAGGCTGCTGAGCTGATATGCCGTTGACGCGCCCAGCCCAAAGACAAAAAGACGCTTCGACCAGGGATGTTCCAACCTACGCTCCGCGAGCTAGTCTTCGATATCGACATGACGGATTACGACTCAATCCGTACCTGCTGTTCCGGAAAAGGCATCTGCAAACGCTGTTGGGGTTTTATCGCGGCGGCCGTCGAAGTCCTCGACCAAGCCCTGCGCACGCAATTCGGATGGAAGCACCTTCTGTGGGTGTACTCTGGCCGACGTGGTATCCATCTGTGGATATCAGATGAAGAAGCGATGATGTTGACGGATGAGCAGCGCAAGGCTGTTATGGGGTGGTTGGAGGTCATTAAAGGTGGGAAGGAACAGGTGAAGAAGGTTAATGTGAGGACGTGGAAGACCTTTGCTTCGAATACCGCTAGGGCTCCCCAACCGACGAGTGGGGAGACTGATGAGAAGAAACCTCCTTCTGCTGAGGGCGGACGGGGCGCGTTGCATCCGGCGTTGTTGTAAGTCGCAGTTCGTTATAATTGGTGTTGCATGGTTAACCTTTCGTTTACAGAGCCGCGTTGGATTCTCTGAAGGCGAACTTCCAAGAGCTGATTCTCGACGATCAAGACTGCTTTGCCTCAGAAGATGGGTGGAAGGTTCTCTTAGAACTCATACCTGATAAAAGTATGTCTTTGCCTTATCAGCCTCCACACCTTTCTTATCCAAGCTTCCTAGCCATTCGCTCTGCACTACAAGAAGCATGGGCCTCAGACTCAGACAAATCTTCATCTGACAAATGGATAGATTTTAAACGGGAAGTTAAGCTGCACCTAAAGAATGCTCCCCATAAAAAGGTTGGTATCGGGTATAGTTTTCTCTATATAGTTGCTGACGAGTACTATTAGGCCACATTAACAGCAGCGATGGAAGATATCATCCTTCAGTATACCTATCCACGGCTCGATGCAGAGGTCTCTAAGCATAGAAACCATTTGTTGAAAGCACCGTTCTGTGTGCATCCTAGCACAGGTATGTAGAACGTATCGCCTTGGGCGTATTCGCTAACAAGGTTTAAAGGCCGGGTTTGCGTGCCTATCGATCCGTCTAAAGTACACGATTTTGATCCAGAGACTGTTCCTACCGTTGGTCAACTACTACGAGAGCTGAATGAAGTGACGGATCCCGAGAATCAGCATCATTCTGGTAGGTTTTTGTTTTTTTCCTTGCAGTTCCGTCTCTCTAAGAGTTTTACATCAGACTGGGAGAAGACATCGCTGAAGCCTTATGTCGATATGCTCGACAAGCACGCCGCGAATCTCATAGCCGAACGCCTAATAGTCAAAAAGGAAGAAGGTATGCATCTATATATCCCTAACTCTAAGGAAAGGCTAAAGCTAAGGACAATATATAGGCAAGTCGAACTATTCGTGGTAACTAGGAAAACGAATGAAGGAATGTCCATTGGTGGTATATATATATCCGGTATCTGTGTATGTCTGTCTGTAAGAGTCCATGCATGCAAGGAACGTACTGTACAACTAGCTATTGAATGTGTAAATTATGCAGAAGCGATCAAAATGTCCGAGTCCGGTTTATAAATCTGATACGTGAGGGAAAGAAAACCTAAAGCGACGACCGTTGTCACGAGCCACGCTTTCCTCTGTGTGCCCTCCCAAATGGTGCAGCCTATGGCGCCGCACCCAAGTGTGGAAGCAGCAGCGATCATGTAGCAGCCTTCGCGCACCCAGTTCTGCAATGCGAATTTCCCAAGATTGTTAACAGGGACGAGAAAGATGCAGACTTCGCGCCATGCGAGAAGGAGATAGGCGGCGTAGAGAACGTGGTAGATCTTGGAGCGCGCATCGCGCATAAGGCCTACGAAAGGGAGGGCTTCGAGGATGATAATGAGGGTAATAATGAGGCCTGTTTGGATTGCGTACGGGAGGAAATTATCGTTTGAGATCCAGGAAACGAGCCAGAAGGGACTAAGGAGGAGGAAACCCCAGAAGATGCCGAGTGAGAGCATTCCTACTACGAATACGCCCATGTCAATAAACGTCAACTTTCACTGATTAAACACTCACATCGCAGCACCATAAAGCAGCAAAACACGGCCGGGCCCAGTCTCTCCAGTTCTGTCAACCATCCTGAATCCAATGCATCTGCATGTGCCTGCGCAAGTCGGCCTACATCGGAGAAGAATGCTCGAATGCGTTGAGTCAGTACTAGTCCTCTACTGTGTTGTCCTGCTAGGCCGTCAGGATCAGTAGTAGGCAAGAGTTGGTATCCTGCGAACATGACGCAGGCCAAGCAAGGTTCTTTGACTGATAATTGAACCCGTGGTAAATTCTGGGGAAGCAAGACTCAACGTCACATTCTGGAAGACAAGACAAGGAACCTACCAAGGCCGGGCGAGATGTTCAAAAAGCTTTAAATCCGTTATCTTCCGAATCGAGCTTGTCACCGCATGCGGCGAGTAATAAAGGCTTACAGTGCTGCGGTTTGTGATTTGTCAAGGCGAGCGGTGTGTTATAAAGCAACCCTTGTTGATCCCTTATCCTTCCGATTGGCCCGTTGATGGCCCGGACTCCCTGTGACAACTGCAGTATTGAGTATCGCATTTCTGGCTTACATGATGGCGAGAGCTGCGTATTTCCATGGGATTACCCAAAAGTTGAAGAAAAAATGTTTCTGAAATTCTGCGACATGTCTTGAGGCAAATTTGAGGTTCTTAGAAATTCCCCATGTGTAACAAACATCACATGCTATTTTCGCCGAAATCACGGACGGTCTGCAAGGGTATAAGACGATCGATAATCTTCGCATAAGGCCATAGTATAAATACTTGGCTCTTGTAATCATCCTGGCTCTGCAATCTCTCCGTTCTATCCTCTCTCGACCCAATCGACTTTTCTTTCACCCTACGCCTCTCTCTAGTTCTTTCAGCACCTTTATAAAGATGGCTCCCACTGGTCCAAGAAGTGAGAAGATGCACTCTAAAGTTGTAAGTATTGTGAATAGCTTAGTACGACTTCACTCGAACTAATGCTTGCTGCAGGTTATCATCGGCTCAGGCCCTGCAGGCCACACCGCCGCCATTTACCTCGCTCGTGCCAACCTCGAGCCCGTTCTCTTCGAAGGCTTCTTGGCCAACGGTTTCGCAGCTGGCGGTCAATTGACCACCACCACCGATGGTATGCCCATACATTTACCCTTAGCTGCACACTAACCTAACACTTCACCCAGTCGAGAACTTCCCCGGTTTCCCAGAGGGCGTCCACGGAACTGCCCTCATGGACAAGATGCGGGAACAATCCCTCCGCTTTGGCACCCAAATCATCTCCGAGACGATCTCCAAGGTCGACCTGGCTCAACGTCCGTTCAAATACTGGCGTGAGGGACAGGAAGATCAGGAGCCGGAGACCGCAGATGCCCTGATCATTGCTACGGGTGCCAGTGCAAAGAGGATGAACTTACCCGGAGAAGATAAATACTGGCAGAGCGGCATTTCCGCATGTGCCGTTTGTGACGGTGCTGTCCCGATCTTCAGGTATGTTTATGTTTACCTGGTATATTGGAAATGCAGAGACCAATGTATGCATGGTATAGGAATAAACCCCTGGTTGTGATCGGTGGAGGCGACTCTGCCGCTGAAGAGGCAACTTGTGAGTACCTACATGCCTTGCCATATCGTAACTCTATCTAATCGCGAATCAGATCTCACCAAGTATGGCTCGCACGTCTACCTCCTCGTCCGTCGTGACGAACTCCGTGCCTCCGTAATCATGGCCAAGCGTGTCAAGGCCAACCCCAAAATCGTACGTCCAGCCTTACACACACACCGAACCTAACCATACGACAATCTAACATAACTCTACAGACAATCATCTGGAACACAGTCGCAACCGAAGCCGTCGGCGACGGCGAAGTCCTCACCGGCGTGCGCATCAAGAACGTGAAGACCGGCGAAGAATCCGTCCTTCCCGCCAACGGTCTCTTCTACGCCATTGGACACGAACCCGCTACTAGCCTCGTCCGCGGCCAAATCGATACCGATTCCGAAGGGTACATTATTACGGTCCCCGGAACAGCAGAGACCAACGTGAAGGGCGTCTATGCTGCTGGTGATGTACAGGATAAGAGGTACCGCCAGGCGATTACCAGTGCCGGAAGTGGCTGCATGGCTGCTCTTGAGGCCGAGAGGTTGATCTCCGAGGAGGAAGAGTTGGGTGCTTAATTGGCATATTAGGGGATTTTTTCAGTGATTTTGCGATTTAATTTTGGTAGAAGTGGTGGTTAATACCCTCTGATCTGTAATCCTTTACTAGAATGATGGATTGTGATAATAGTAGTATAGTAGAAGTTCCATGTATTATCAGAATATTTTATCAATTAAGAATAGAGTTTGAAGATTCTACTCTATTTTTTATTTATATGAATCTGAAGCCCATATTATGACTGACCGTACTGGACAAAAAAAAACCAAAAAGTGAAAAAAAAAGAAAACCAAAGTGCAATTTCAAGAACCGAAAAAAACCCTCCCCAACAACAAAAAACCCTCCACCACACCCATCTATCCCGCTGGATCTGCCTCTATCCCTCATCTTCACAGTGGCATCTAGGGGATACCTCACGAACCCTCAGGTTTCCCCCTCTGTCCATCCGCAATCCCCAAGGATTCCACAGGATCGTCACTAAAAACCTTGAAATAACAAAAATCCAAACCACCAATCGCTTGAACCTCATAATTCCTAATAATTCATGCTCAAAATAGTCGTTCTGAACATTCCCCGTCTTTATAATCCCACAAAACCTCGATGTTCACTCCTGAAATCCCGGATAGCCCGTCCCGCACGACAATCGACAACGATCGATCAACCCCGTCTAACTCATCCCTCCATGCGTAGGCGTGCACGAGCCAGTCCCAAGCCTTTATTAATGTATTCCCTGACCTATCCCCTTTATCACTAGCCAGATTAGCTATATTAGCCTGGTTGAGGCCATGGGGTTCGACCATAGTCATATGATCTGTTGCGATATATCCGCATTGACACATCAGGGGCGGCGCGGCTGCGACGCCAGAAGAAACTGTGGTGATGTAGAAAGGACAGTACAAACTATCGTGAGCAACGTCCGATTCGCACCATGCTAGCGGGTATCTTGTGGGTACACAGTGGGAATGTGAGGAGTTTGGACCTTTAGGTACGTCCCAGACTCACATCCTAACCTGGACTGGCGTGGGGGTTTAGCCAGCACGCGTTATTAGAAAGCCACTTGACTGTAATAGTGCATAGGACCGAGCAGGACCAAGCAGAAAAGAATCAATGAACACTTGATGATCAGCTTAGTGTCATGCGTGCGTGCCTAACACCCCGTCCCCGTGATATGCACCCCGCACCCCCCGTCCCAAGAGCACTTCTTTATATAACCATTTCCAACAGTGGCAGCGGTTGGATAACGGCTTACTGGTGAGAAGCCAGAAGAAGGTCTATGGCGGTATTCTGGTACAGTGGATGGATCTGAGAGGGACGACAGAGTACGGGAGAGTATGGGCCACAGCGGCCTGTATGTACCGATCATGAAGTAGACCGCTCGCACAAATCACGATGAAGGCGCCTATAGTTCGGCGGGTCAGTGACCTTGAATGGCGGGCGGGCAGGCAGATGTAAGATTTGTGAGGTTCTAGTGTCTGAAACTTTGAAACAACAGGTCTTGAGGTTTTGCCTAGAGTGAACGGGCGGGAACGCAAGGAATCCTGCAGGATTACAGCTACATCTCGGGAAGAAGCCTCCAGGATGTCGGAGGAACCTGGCAGGAGTCAGCAGGAGGCACGAGGGATACAGACGGAACACGGACCTGCTGGAATCCCTAGGGAACCTGAGTTACCAAACGCGTTTCAATTCCGTCTGAGTTTCTGGAGGATCCCAATGGGCCTCTGGTAATTGGAAGAAAATCCCGGGATCCTGGGGGTTCTGGGGGGATCCTGGGGGTTCTGGGAGGATCCAGCAGTACAGCAGAGGAAGGGAGTTGCCCGCGGGATTGAGAGGGAAACCTGAGGACACACCAGGATCAGGGGCCATGGGATCCCGGAGGAATCTGGTATACCACACAGTATTGTTGCAGGACGGCGAGGGATATGGCGGAATGCAGAAGGATGGTGTAGGATAGGGAAGGATGGAGCGGTATGCGGCGGTTCCATAGTGGACGGGCGGAATTCACAGGGATCCAGAAGCGGAGACTGAATGATCACGTCCAATCCCGTTAAGTTTACAAACTTTCTTAAATACCATTGTATTTTTGTCCAATACGACCTGTCATATCCAATCCGACTCTTGTACGGAGGGAACAACCCGGGAGGATTGGATAGATTCTTGACAGCCGTTGTTGGGCCCGTCAGTCTCAAAATGTATGAGCGTTCGAATATGAAATGACACCATAGCATGTACTGAGGGAGCTATGATAAAATAGCAAATGTTGGAGTCCCAACAAGATGTTGATATATTATGATAGTGACGGAGGAGCACTTCAAGCGTTGGGTGTCTGATTTCTGTTTTACTATTTTTTGGCCTGGATCCGTGGGTAGGCAGCAAACTCGCGTTCCGCGTTGGGCATGCCGGATAATTCCCTCCCTCCCTCCCCGCCTGCTATGGTAGACGTACTGTACTTAGATACCATTAGGTTTCACGGGCGTCTGGATACGGGCGGCTGCGCTCGTGGGGCTCCCTGCGAGCGGGCAGCAAGGGATCGAAGTCCTTCGGAGGGAATTGAAAGAGGCGGAAGCAACAGGAGACGTCGTGAGCCCTTGCGTGGTGTTAATCGACGTAGGGAGCATCGTAGGCGCTGCTCCGTCCCTCCATGCCCCTCCTCCTCCGGGACTCATACCGGTTTTTTCCTCCCTCCCTCACTGCCAATCAGTCCAATTGACAATTCGAAGTTCATCTACAGTGATACAAAGATAAGAGCTTGAGAACGAACGATCTATTTCGAAAGTCGAATCCGAGTGAATTGTTTGCGAAGTTAAACAAGTATTTTTATTTACATAGTTGAAAGCCTAGGCTGGTTATAACCTACGTAGACTATGTATCCTAGAATACATTGATACAAATAACATCAGTAATATACAGATATATACAACATCCTCAGGTATTCATTTGGCTTTATTCTTCCCATTCGCTTTCGCCTTCGCTTTACCATTCCCTTTTGCAGCTTTGGCAGGCTTTTCATCCTCCTCATTCAAGCCCAGTAAAGGATCCAAAAGGCCCTCTTCTTTCAAGCAGGTGATATATTGCCGAATAAACGGTGCGTAGTCGAATGTTCGTTTCTGTTCCTCGGTCTGTATAAATGATACATCATCAGAAATTGACGTTAGAAAGATATCTAAAGAAAAAA
>KN837179.1:114461-129216 GCA_000827215.1 Sphaerobolus stellatus SS14
CAGGGGAGAAAAGGCGGGTAGAGCGTAAAAATACCATTCATCCGAGGCCGTCCATTCTTCTCTAGACCAGGTTCTCTGATTCCCCATTTTCCGCTAGGAAGGCTCTCCAGGTCTGCTTCATCATAAATCCTGAGCATATCGAGCTCTCCTCTCTCGCGGTTTATACGAGGCACATATAGCATTTTTCCTATATTACATCGTACGAGTATCGATATATTAAAGACATGGAACGTACCTTCTTTGAGGATTGAACGAACAAGCTCTCCTGTTTCCAGCTCACCAGACGGCATGCTTAGATAGCAACTGACAACTTGGGCTCTCTTGAAAACAGGATGAGAGACGACATGCTCAATAGTAAGTCCTGCTAGATATATAATCAGTTAGAAAATATCTAAAGATTCCAGTCTCAAACGTACACTGGTACGAGATTTCTCCTGGCACTAGCGCATCCAAAGTCTTCTTCAAGCTCGACCGCAATGCCTTCTTCGTAGCAACAATGGCACTAGCACTCATGACAGGCGATATATAAAGAAACGAGGAGAGTTAATTGAATCAAGAGAGCGAAGGTAGCATTGTCAAATCTAGCGGATCGGGGGCTGCATCCGATTTCACTCGTCTTCCGGCGGCTTTCGGTGCCGAACGGGAAGCCGTTTATTTTTGCCTTGCAAATACCTCGTTTCATTTTTGACTGACAAACCCTACTTAAATGTACATTTCAGGTTCAAGTTTATTGCAATACAGCTTTTTACAAGCTTTTTATATTCAACCAAAGAAGATCCCTTTGGCAGCGATGCAAATAATTAAGTACAATCGTTTGGCATACAGTTCTCAAATCAAATGTTTCGTAATGTTTTCCTCCAGTCTCGTCTGGAACTAAGTAAACTTAATGAGAACTATTGTGTTGGACTAGGGGCTGAGTCGCGCTTTTTCCGACTTGATAATGATAGTGGAGTTGAATTTGAACCACAGTTCTTGTAGATAAAAAAAATGCAGAAAAGATGCGTGGAAACTATCACTGTAATAAGCCATGTTATTACTAAACATTTCCATTTCCATTTGACGTGTAGTAGGGATACATAAATAAAGATTCAGAGTTATTTTAACTGCAGTAACTCGGCCCTTGAGTGCAGACCCGTACTGTACTGCCGAGCTCTACAAGCACCGTCGAATAATCATCGACATTGAACTTCCAATGTAGGCTGAAGTAATTGAAACTTGTACGCCCAAGCTATTCATCCAGGATTCCACGGATAGAGATCTCCTCTGCATTGTTCTTTTTGAAAGACCTGAGTGACTGACGTTGAAACTGCCTAAGTGTTTGAGCTCCTCGAAGGTGAGAGGGCAATATAAGAATAGCGGAAAGAAGCTGCTCGATATCTTCGTTTCATCTAATGCAAAGATAGTCAATCAGACGTATATTATACATATAAGGGCACACTACGTACCGCTTTATTCTTCCTTGGCTTCCTTTCGGTAGAGAACACGATTGACAAGGCCTAAAGGAAGATCGTATTGCTCAGGAAGTGCATCAGGATTGGCTTGAACTAAATATGGATTTTCCTCGTGAGGTCGTGGTACATGAGCATGCGAGTCTACATCAAGAGAAAGATAAGCATTCAGTAACGAATCCACAGGGCTGACACGAACCAGTGATAGTTGACAGTTCGTCGAAGGATGGCGTTGCAGCTAAAGCTAAAGCCCAGTATGTAAAATACGTCAAGAGTATGAGGATAACAGAGTATGCCGGAACCAGAATTGCCCATTCCCTGTGGTACGCTGAGTGAAGCACATTTGAAAGAAGCCAGCGCTGTAATCACCGAGATGGATACCACCCGACTCCTATGTAACGTATCACTTCATCAGGTAACAATGCCCATAGATGATATAGAATGAATAGAACAGAGGTTCCCGTAAATGCAGCAAAGCCGTAGAATTCAGCTGCTCGGCTTTGCGGGGGAGAAGGGTATACCGCCAAAGGGGATCGAGGAGACGTAGGCGGTTCCTGTTCCATATCAATATATACTTGTTATTGATTTGGGATTGATCCAAAAAAAAAAATAGAATTTAGTTCAAGGAATAAAAGAAAACTGAAGAGAACATTAACCACTGGTCAGGGGGCGTCATATGTGTGGGACAATGATAGTCCAGTTTCGAACTCCGCTACCCAACCGCCACCTGACTTTCTTGAGTCAACTGCTACGTTCATTTCTTCCTTCTTCTTGCTTTTGCCCTTCCCGATGGAGTTTAAGAACGTTTCTGGCTTGGAATGGACGGTGAGGGTAGACTGTCATGGAACCATGCCCCAACAGTGTGGGTGGAGTCCCAAGATAGAGTCGTCGTATGGAACTCAACTCATGTATTCCAGTTAACGCACAAGACGTGTCGAACTTCCTTTACACCCATGCTGGTATGTCATGTATGCTGTTTATCTCAAGTCCAGATACTGAGTTTCCTTTCGTAGGCTGTACCGTACTCCATGCAACCGAGCAACTCGAGGACGGTAAGAAGTGGATCAGGCTTGGTTTTGGCGATGAAGATACGCAGAGGCAAGTGTCCTGGTCTTACT
The DNA here is from genome assembly GCA_000827215.1 of Sphaerobolus stellatus SS14. Classification (NCBI taxonomy): domain Eukaryota; kingdom Fungi; phylum Basidiomycota; class Agaricomycetes; order Geastrales; family Sphaerobolaceae; genus Sphaerobolus; species Sphaerobolus stellatus. The sequence goes on from KN837179.1 coordinate 117,028, forward strand.
GATAACTTGTTCTCATCCCTCGTTGTGCTTCTAGGAAGGCGGTGTGCATGACCGGATTCCCCATCGGGGGCGCAACCCTGTAAATGACATATTCCACGCATACATTCGCCCATTTCACTTCCGCCATTCCCTAATTTACTCTTTCTTTGTAGGGAAGTCACTCCGCTAAGCAAAATGAGCAATTCACTCACTACAAAACCCAAAATAAGGTCTTTCTCAAAGAAGCGAGGGCCAGACACACGCAGAAACCTCTATGTCCTCAATCTTCCTCACGATCTCCCCGAGTCCGTTCAAATCCATGATTATATGCGCCATTAATTGACGGCTGTTACTCACAGACAAGCCTATCATGATCTTTTTCTGCCTCATGGCACGCCCACCCATACTGTACTCCTGAAGACCTATGACTCTTGTTCCAGACGGAGAGGCTTTGTGGTTATGTCGAAGCATGAAGAGGCTCAACAAGTCATTAAGTGGCTGGATGGCTTTTGCTTGCGGTATGTGGTCGTGCAGTTGCGATAGCCTGGATTTTGATCTCGCATATCAGTGGCTTCCAGTTGAGAGTTACCTGGGCTAACATCGACCGTTCAAATGGTTAGTAATTACTCGCATATTCATATCATACGTGTCTGATTGGCTCACCAGGTTTCCTATCGGGATACGATCGTACGAACCTCAGCCCGATGGCTGAAAGCCCTACCATGCTCTCGCCGTCGATTTCTTCTACGTCTATCACGCAGAGAAACCCTATCAGCAGCATGGATGTTCACACTATCGTTGCTTCAAACATACCAAGTTCAGTCTTTCCCAAAACGGAAATCGACATCCTTTTCAAGCCTTTCGGTCATATTCAAAACATTGAAGTCATTACTCCACATTCGGCTCCTAACCATCTGTTGGCAAATCTCGCTCCTACTAGTCCAATTGCTCAAACTGCTATCGTGACCTATATGAATGCTAACGATGCCATCGCTGCTAAGAACACGCTCCACGGACAAGTTTACGAAGGATTCACTCTTGCTGTTGGTTTCGTCTCAAACCTTGGAAAGGACGATCTCATATCTTCAAAATCAGCCAGCTTTAAACCTTTGGCGCCGTCTACTAATTCTGCTGCTTACAACTACGATAGAATGCCGTTTATGCCACTCGCTGCTCCCGAACATACTTTCCGAGGCCTTCCAGTAGCTGCATATGATCCCATGCCTTATCAATATTCACCTACGTTCCCGATTGCCACTCTTCCTCACGACAGTTGGATGCCTTATTCTCCAAGTATGCCTCAGGCTCCGTTCACCTACCAGCTTTCATATCCTACCACTCAAGCTCCAATTTATTATGGCGAGAATTATCCGTAGGTTCTGCTTATTTCTCTTATGGATAGGATGACAATGGTATCAGTCCTCATGATTCTTTTCGTCCAAAGCAACCCGTCAATTCCTTGGTAGCGTATCTGACTCATCAGGCTGTGACGAGAGGTTAGGGTTGTGCCTGTGTACGTTCATTATATTCCGACACTTAAAATTGCTCTATATCTAACACTAAGTATCTACATAGTTCATTTAGCTAAGTTCCGACGTGACATTCTTGGGTATTGTACATTCATTGTAGCTTGCTTGTCTTGGTCTTCTTTTTTTTGAAATTTCTGGTGGAATCGTACTTTTGGGGTTAAAATTGAACAAAACTCACTGTATCCTCTTGGAACTTAATTATAGTATTATACACAAGTTCATTGCTTTCGTTCATTTGCAGTGTGAGCCTAGCTTGAGGGTCGCCACAGCGGGCGCTTAGGTCTCCTGATGCCCAAGTCTAAAATGAGCTGCAGTGCAACCACGGTCCACGACGACGTCCAATGAACCAGGACCATGCAAAGGTCCCCAGCTCCCTAAAGGCTAATGATTTGACTCCAGGAAAGACTGCACCTACGGGCACTCGTTTAGGCAAATTCCTTCGACGACGTGCTTCAGAGGACAGCATCGTCTCCACGACCTCGGACGCGGGCACGATTCGCTCAGTAACCGAACGCGGCGGATTTCCAGCTTTGAAAACTGTAGACGAGTCCAAGCAATCTTTACCCTACATAGATGAAGAACGAGAGAGCTACTCCACTGTTGAAGTCGCGCGAAAACCACGCCGACCTTCAGAATCGACTACCAATTCATTACCAGGGGAGGAAAGTCCAGTAGCGGGTCGAGAGCATGTGCGTGGACGTTCAACTGATATTGGCTTGGAGTCTCCATCACAGCCCTCAACACCAAGGAGGATGTTTGAACGACTTGCTTCGCCTTCGCCTTCAAGGACCGGGTCGCCAATACCGTCTGGCTCGAAATTGCATTGGAATCAAGTCCGTAATGCGATCAAGCCCGGAGGTGTTTTATCCCATCACGAACCATGGAGCCCCACTACTCCAACCTCAGCGGTCTCTAGTACCCAGAGTATACCTCCTAGGTCTCAAACTCCCAAGCCGTCCAAATTTGCACGCCTTGGATTTCGCCAGGTTGTTGAACAGACTCGTGCAGCAGTGCTCAATGAAGAACCGGACAGGTTTCAGATGGATGTATATCAGGCTTGTTTAAGGGCCAGGTTTGGAAGCCCGCGACCAAAGGTCGAGAAGGAGACGTTCCAACCCGGTTATTTGCCTTTTATGTCAACAGCTTCACTCACTGCGACCGCGGCTCTGAATCAAGGAAGAGCTGGTTCAGGTGCCGAATATCTCCCTCCATCTCTCAGTGAGCTACACCAAGTCCTGGTACGATACGCCTCCGGTGGGTCCGCCGTTGGAGCTTGGCGTTTACCGTATGAGGCTGAAGTACTGTCTGTGCTATTAATTCCCTTCCTTCTCGAGTCTCGTCGCGATAGCAACGAGCAATGGCTCGCTGTTGAAGCCTTCGAACTTGCCGTTCAGACATGGGCGGCGACGAACAAACAGGTGAGAAAAGAAATTTCTGAAGATCATAGTTCTGCGCTAATAGTTCTATAGCGCGAAGTTGACCGTTTATTGTGGTGCTGCAAAGCAAGTTTGATGCCCGCCTGTCCAGTACGGTCTCGAATATTGGGAACCTTGTCCAATATGCTCTTCTCTTCTAAGCCTGTTCAGGACGCCAATCCACTAGCACTGCAAAATCTCTTCCAGGGTCTTCAAATGCTCGTACATACTATCACTCAATCACCTTCAGAAGCTGATGGTGACATCGACGTTACAAGAGAGTTGTGTTCTCATCTATATCAGGGCGGGTGCGGGGATCCTCTCGTTAAGAGTATTGAACAAGAATACGATGCAGAATGGAGCTCTTATGATGCACAAGATGCACTGCGAGTACAGATCCTCGCTGAGGCTGCAGTGCGATGTATGCAATGTGGTTCTGACGAGCTTCGGCGGTGGGCTTTGCACAACCAGGTCGCGGTATGTACTTTATTGGCATTCGTCTCTATCCAATGTTTATCTGGATGTTTTAGACCTACTGGCCCGCAACAATTGGTCCCTCTACAGCTTTGTCTCGAGCCGTTGCTACACGCAGGCTCAATGCTTTTCTGCAATCAGCCTTATCCTTGCTTCGACTGGAAATTGCTCGTGATAATAGGCGGTCGTTGCATGGTGATGTCTCAGTAATTTTCCAACTTGTAATGTCCAAAGTTCTTGCCGAGTTACAGCAACTCCCTGCGACCGTTCTAGTCGCTGACTGTCGGTATCTTGTCGTCCATGTACTGGTGGAATTGCTGAGGATTGACGATAAATCTCTAAAATACCGAATTATCGATTTATTCTGTCACTGGTATGATACTGAGACGGAGTGGAAGGCAAGTTTAGAGGCTGGTGTACGACTATTGGTATGTATGCTACCCTACATTAGCTCTCTCTCGTCGTTAAAACTGTCCCATAGGTAGAAAAGGCTGAGTGGTTGATCGTGGCACGAAATGTGGGCAATCTATTCGTCAACATCCCTGGAGATTACCGGACGAAGATGATGTCTGTGGTAATACCGGCTCTTCACTCGGTAAGACCTTTCATATCGTGTCTTTTTCGCCTGATTAATCTTCGACGAACAGCGTTTCGTGATGGATCCTGCGCTAAATCCTCCAAATGAATTAACTTCCTTATTCGAGCAATTAACGGAGCATTATCCCCAACAGTTTTATGTCCCTCTATTTGCGTTGGCGAACGCGGCTAAAGAGCCTACCTTGATAGGCCAACTTAGTATCGTTACAGCGTTAGCTCGTGTTATTCCATCGTTCTGGAGAAGAGATCCCGAAATGCTCTCCATCGCAGTAATGGTTGATCCTGGAAAAGGCAAGGCAAATAATCAAACTGGTCCTTGGGGAAGACCACGACTCGGTCAATCATTGATTATGGTTGAATTCATTCGCTGTCTTCGAGAATTGACGAAACAGAAGAAGGATCCCACTGCAGTAATGCTAGTAGTATTACTTTTGTACCCCCCTTCTCATCTCTTCTTTTAGGTGCCGGACAGCTCTCACAACGATTCATATAAATTCGCAACAGGACTTGAAAGTCGTCTAGCTCTCTTGGCTGAATCAAAGGTAGTGATTATCCAAACACATCTACCACTATTACTCAATGTCATTTAGGAAGCAGATAAGCTGATCCCGTTCTCTCAGCGGCTGTTGCTAGCTGTACTTTTCTTCGAGATTCGTTTATATACTCGTTCGCTTAAACCGTAAGATCTACCAATGCCTACCGATTAATCTCATTAATCTATGCTCTCAGAGCCTCATGGATGTCGACTATTGTCAGATGGGCTTCCCAGTCCTACCTTGGAGCTACGCTGACACGTCCTAATGATTCAAATCCGTTTACCGATAACGAGTCTCTATCGTTTGTCGCCGATGATGCATACCTTGAACAGTTTACTACTATCCAAAAGCTGCGAGCCCTATATGCTGCTTGTTCTGATGCGCCAATATCTAGCTCTAGGGTAAGCATTCTCGCCTATTTCATTGACTCAAAGCTCATGGTTTATTCTATAGCAACGTAGTACATTGGCCGTTTCTGCTTATGATATTGTACAATCAGCAGGACTCACGGCTAACTCTGGAGCGATCAATGAGGCAGTGAAGGAACGTCAAGATCTTTTGGATTCTCTCCCTACTAGTACATCGGCAGCAACTTTGCGTTTATTGGTCAGTGTATGTGGCCTACTCTCCCATCTGGAGTATCAACCTCTAGTTTCGACCCTTTGGTCAATATACCTGGAAGAAGAGGACTCTAGCATCATTGCACCGGTATGTACTCAAAAGCTGCACGTCAATTCTCATCCTCATATTTTCGTAGACATGCTTCTTGTTGACACATTGTTTGGAGAAATCTCCTGAAGATCTTGTTCCTATAATTAAAGGAGAAATACAAAGGTCAGTTGCGCTTCCTTGTCTAGATGGCATGGCATATTTAACAACCATGTTCACAGTCAGGATAAAGATATGAAAATCAAAGTTATTAACCGTTTAATGGCTCTATTTGCGTGGCGGACTGAGCTGCTTGGTCAAACCTACATTTCTGATCGAGCTCACCGAAGGCCGTTCAGGTTAGCCCGACAGCCAATCCCTTTCGTTGCTTTAGATGTTGGCTCAAGCATTTATGTCCACGAACAATCTGAAGAGGACATCAAAAAGCTTTCAGGCGGCGCTCTGCCATACGATATTAGGAAGAAACTGGCCGAAGTTGGATGGGAGCAAGATGAAGGTCCAACGGATACCAAGCAAGAAAGGATCCGTGCTCCTATATCCTTGTTCTCGGCATCCCATCTAGAGACGTACCATGGCCCGCGCTCTACTGTCGGCAGTCCGACAGTTGAGGCTGGGAGACCCTTGCTGCGCCGTAAATCAAGTGGTGCTTCTTCAGCTCATTCTTCCACTGGAAACAAGAGGAGACCTGTCTTCGTTCCTGCTCTTGTCTCACTTTTTCCTTTGCTCGCGTCCTTAACTTCGGACTTGGATCCCTTCGTCGCGAACGGATCTCGGGAGGCAATCATGATCGTACTTCGAGATGACCCAAATATGATATGTCGGCCCGTTTTTGAAGCTTTATCATCAGAGCTGCCGAACGTAGCGGAACATACATCAACGTTCAGGTCTTTCCTTCGCATACACCATCGGCTACCTCCCTCTGCAAGCCATCACATCTTCTCAAGTATAGGTGGATTTTTGAAGAATCTCTCCAAAGATTCGGATGATCCCAATGCATTGCGAGCATTCTCCTATTCGCTCCCTATCTTGTCAAAGCTCGTGACCCAAGTCAGTAATCTTTCGGTTAGGGACCTCCGACGATCCAAGTTTGAGATATTTGTCTTTCCGACGGGAGCACTTTGGTTTCCAGTTAATGCTCCATCGTCGGCAATGTTTCCACGAACTCTTACTGGGCCAAGTGATTCACCCAATGAAGTACCGGAGCTAATGGGTCTGATTTGCATGATTCGCACTGCACAGAATATGCTTTTGTTGGATATGTTAAAGCACAAGCCACAGGAAGTTCAGACCGTGCGGAAAAGTCTTATGGAATTCGTATTACCAGCAGATATCCCTGGGAGGGCGACCAACAGCTATATCCCGCTGTTTAATGACGAAGAGAAAGGAAACTACGCCTACGAACAGGTTTCATTGGCTCTCAGTCGAAGTCACCTACTTCTTTTAGCGCAGGTTTTCAGATCTATGCCACGGAACTTCAGTGGAAAACAAGAACTGACGCGTCTATTTGACGGCCTGAACAGCATTCTTCTGGCACATGGAAATGACCTTGGTATCGTTGCTCATGCATTGATTGGTATGTCCCTTGATTTCTGCGGATTATATGTGTATCTGACTTCTATTTAGCTTGTTTGATTGGCGCAACTAGATTTAGGAGGTTCGTCGCATCCAGTGGTGGATTTTCGCTCTTTATGCCGAGTTTGCTTAAAGTCTATGCTGAGGCTGAAAAGCAGCCTGCCATCCGTCAGGCAATCCAGTATGCTTCAAGTCGACTATACGCCATTCACGAAGATGCATACTTGTTTCACAGTCTCGTCCTTGCATCTCAGACTCTGTGTCGTATTGAGGATCCTCGTTGCCGAGAACTTTTTACAGATGCTATTTGGGATCTGTTTTCGTCGTTGAAGGCCGCGCCTCGGCCTGGTTCTCCAGATCCAGCTAGTATCCATGGTTGCAATCGGAGCGAAGAAAAGGAAGTGTTGATAGCGGCTGCCATCGCAGATGACGCTATCACGTCTTCAAGGAGTGAAGGACCACAAGGAGACAGGTTGAAGAAGATAATGGAAATCGGAGAATTCCCAGCCAAGGTCTTGGATTTGGCAGATTTCGCCAAACTTTTCCTTACTATTATTGCCCATGACACCACAATTCTACGTGCCCAGCATTTCTTAATCCTTTTCCGCCATCTCGCCCCGAAGTTCTATAACGGTTCGAAATCTGCCCGTGATGTTCTTCGCGACGGCACCAATGCTTTGGCTGTGGCATTGTTTCCCAAGTCCTCTCGAACCAAAATGACAGAGGGTGATCGCGCTCGTTCTGGACAAGCCGAAGATCCTGAGGCATCCGCCAAAGCCTCGAATAAGGCTGGTGATGCTGCAACACCAAGTGATCCTCTGATCATGCGACGGGAATATCTGAAGTTGGTGGTTTCTTTTGTTCGCATGGGCGGCGATCTCCGACATGGGACTATTAAGCAGGCGTTGGAGTTGTTCAAAGGCTTGCTGAAGGAACCGACTCGACCCGATCCTCAGTCCGAAGGCGCCTTTTTTCAACAATTTATGGACGGATGGCTAACCCGCCTTAGTATTAATGCAAAGCAGGCGCTGTCACTATTAAGTGACATCGCGCCCGTATTGCGAACGTTTGCATTGTCCATTGATTGCAGTGGTGCTATCGACTCCATCACTCAGTTGCTGAAGCATTCTGAGCTCGTCAAAGTTCCCAAATTGGTTCAATTTGTGGTCGAAGAGGTGGCGGGACCCTTATTAGAAGCCTGCTCACAAGCTGCTTCAGATAACCTCCTCTTATCCTTGCCTATCAGGTCTTCCGTTGTTTCTCTTCTCGCTCAGCTGGGCACCCTCGAGTATGCTGACGTAGCAAGCATCATCGAAATTCAGCCTGCAAGTCCTGGTTTCCTCTGCGGGATCGTTCTGCCTCTTTGCATGATTATCCAAACATCCGCAGAAATCTCCAGCGAGCACCAGTTCCAGACGAAGTATCATGCCGCTAAACATGGCATCATTTTCGTTCGATTACTTGCATACGTCATGAATGCCTGTCAGGCGAGTCCCACAGGCGATGGTGGCAAGTCCTCACCACTGCCTGGATTAAATCGTAGAGGTTCGAACACGGTACGGAAGGGGTCGAATTCATTAGATAGAGCGAATTTAGCCACCATGGCAATGACTATTCAAATAATCAAGATTATTATTCTGCGAGCGTCGGATGACATTTCTGTAGCCCTTGTGGGGATCTGGAGTCGCTTGGCCAGGTTCCTAAACCGCCTTTTAACAGACGGCGATGCCCATTTTGCATTGCCTCCGTATTCTTCGCCTGCGGCATCTCCATATCACTCGCCGCAGCTTACGCCTATCAACCTTGATCCTTTTCTTCAACAACCAACAACTCCTGGTGGTCTTGGTCTTCCTTCTGCTGGTCCCTCGTCTATGGCGCCCAGAGTCGTTGATTACCTCACGTGGTCTTTGATGGAATATCTCTGTTGCTCTCCATCTCCATTGAATCTTCAGATGCGCCTTTGGATGCAAGAGAAGGCCAATACATTGGATGCAGAGCTAAGAGCGCGAGAGGTCCCTACACCGTCGTATAAACGACGTTCTCGCCGACTTTCTTCTTCGGTTTTCGCTAAACCGCGAGGATCATCTGTTTCGCCAGACGCTTTACGTCCTACAGGTGGTCTCTCGAGAACACCCAGCGAGTTGAACCTATCTCTTTCTCTCACGCCCGATTTCAACAGTCCAGAGCCAACACCTTACAATCGCTTCCCGTCTCCTGCTACTCCGTCAAATCCAAGCACACCGTGGAATGGTCCTCGTATTCGACACTTGGGGCCCACACGCGGTCTTGAAGCCCACCCACCCCTCCACCTTGAGAGCCCACTCAAGACGCTTGCTAGATCTTCGAATATCGCGCTTCCAGGACTCATCGGGATGACGCGTACGCGGATACGAATCGTACAAACATGTATGGGCTTTGATAGACTCCTTCCACCTCAACAGGGTCAGCGAATAAGCCATAGTCACGAGGCATTGGATATCAATCTGAAGCCATGGACAAAGACATCGGCTTTGTCAATGATAGCGGAGGAGGCAAGGTTGATCATCGAGGAATTCTCTGAATGTTTCAAGGAAACGGTTGGAGGAGGTTATATAGAAGTTGATATTCCTCCCGCGACACCTATAACGCCAACGATTAATATCGTACTAGGTGCTGCCAATGCGCTCGGTGCTATTGCTGGTATGGATAAGCATTTACAACCGCCACCAACTCCTAGTCCTGCGGGGCGAATGCCTGTATCCACTTTCTAATTAGATTCGAACTTGTTATCTAGATTGCTGTTTTCACATTCGCATTCTTGTTTTCTTTGCACCATAACTTATTGCTTGTATACATATTTACGTAAATCCTTATGCTCAACTAGATAGATTATGGTATAAATTGTACTGATTTTAAGCAAACGGTGCTAAAATAATGGTTGCAAACTACAAGGACTAAAAAGTACCAGAGTCCATGAGCTCTGTCAATACTCAAAGAGCAGAATGCTTAAAATCAGAAAATATTGAATACCCACTACTCAGAGGTATAGTCCGAATCAAAATCGAAATTAAATCAACGCCACCACGAAGTGGAAAAATAGATCCCTTATTTAGAATCACTGAACTACCATAAGAAAGAACCTCCTAACAGAAGAGCGGACCAGAACTTCCACATGCTAAGTCCGAGAATATCGCTAACCGCGCCGTTAATGGTGCTTTGGTTTGTGATTGCGATAGAAGGGACTTGCAGCCCTTCGGAAGTTGTAACGTTGGCGCCGTAAACGTATGAGAGCGCATCGACGGGGATAGCGTCAACAGTGTCATTGCATTCAATTTTGATGGATTGGAAACGGGAATAGAATTGGTTACCGGCTCCAACATAGTCGGGATCCTTCCAGTCAATCATGCTGTAAGGAAAGGAACGCCGTTAGAATAGGCAGGAAAAGTATGGCGACTTATGACTTGCCCTCCAGCCCATTCAATGGTGCCATTGGGCGAGCTTGGAATGCCAGCTGGCCAGATACTGTGAATGAAGGGGTTGGTGAAATTGCGGGAACAAGGATATCCAACAATTACCTGATTTGGACACGAGAAGGTGCAGACGGGAAGGCGCCTTTCAGGTCGGATTTCAAGACAGTACGGACAACCTGTCCATCGATCTCCCAAGAAAGGCTATCTGGTTGCCAATCGATCTAGTAGAAAGTCTATGTTAATCACATGTCTAGCAATGATTTCCGGTAGATACGCACAGTATAGTCGTGGAAGTTGGAATAGGTGTCCGTGAGGTTACTAATGGTTTTGCCATTGTTATCTGGTGTAACATATCGCATTAGTACCATGTTACAATGGTATCTCTCAGAATCAACTGAGGCGACTTACAGTTCGGGACACCTTGCCAATATAAGTTGGTTTGGGCCTCCGTGGTAGCTGCACCCGGCCATTCCCAATCGATCTCGTCCTTATCGTCGGCCATCGTGATAAAAGCAGTCACGACGCCAGGCCAGCGACCAGTTTTCACTGAAGCCAGCGGATAATTATGAGAATTTGTATATTGCCAAATCCGAACAGACGCGACTTACATGTCGCAGTGATGCGGCCAAAATGAACATAGCGGGTAGACGAAAGCCTGGTGCCACCGTTTGTCTCGGTAAGAATGATGTCGAGTTCGCCATTGCTCATCAACATGTTTCCTTTATCGACAACCCAATCTATTACAACAGAACAATGTCAAATACAGGCTTTAGGAAAGTTTGAAAGCACCAACCGTATTCGGAGGCATTGCCGTTATAGAACGTGGCATTTGATAAGATACGAGATTCGTTTGTGAAAGTGTACTATAAGAAGGAACGTAAGATGACATGGGCAAATAGGGAACAAATATTGCTCACTGTTGCACTCTCGCACAACGGGGCCGGCATGCATGACGTGGGCTTATTCGACCATAGAGGATTGCAACCTCCCAAGCAGAATTCCTAGACAGATACACAACATATGAGCTTTAACTGCCACTGTATACAAACGTCCAATGCATACGCCAGTTCCACAAAAGCCAAATTCTGAGCAACAGGGTGCAGTTGTAGGACATATCGATGTGGAATTGCTGATTATTTTAGATTAGCTTTCTATGCAGCCATACATGTAACGTTTTGATTCACCATGTAGCGCCTCCTTGTCCTAAAGCAGGTAATATGAAGCTCAGGAAGGGCAGAGCGGTAAGTAAGACAGAATAGTGTTTCATAGCTGTCGTAGTTGTAGGTGTTAACGAAGGTGAGTGTAAAGAGTGTTTTTAAAGGAATGAGGGTATGACAGCCTGTGTCTGGCTCAGGAGGGGGTATGGTCGGGGAAAGGGTAACTTAAAGCGACGAGCGTTCCTTGGAACTTGACCATAGCCGCGGCCGATTGGAACTTGATGGAGCTGACTAAGCGCATCAACGGGGGTTTCGACAGAATCAATCCCTACACACAGCCGGTCTTGGTTAACAGCTTCGCCTCCAGTAAGGCTTTTTGTTATTTTTGTTTGGGAAGATTTACACTCATTTACATAACCTACGGATCATTTTAGGACGCATTTCTCGCTACGATTCAGGCCAATGTTTTCCCTAAGTGATGTACGTAGTCCTGGGCGACTCCTCATCGTTGTAACCGCACTAAGCTACAATATGGGGAAATCCTTCGAATTTTCGAAGTTCTCTTGGAATTTCTGGATCAGCGCAAGGGACTATATCGCCGGACGAATTTCTGCAGATATCGCTGAATCTGCGGAAATCCGCAGACTGTGTTGACCGTCGGTTTTGGACCGGGCTTCCAGATAATAGGCTGTGTAAAAACCTTGCCCTTCAAGTTCTCCAACTTTAATCTTTTATGGTTTTATCGATGTACATTCCAGGCATTTTTCTGGCATGTAGAGATATTCGACCATCAGGTTTAAAAGTGATATTTT
>KN837179.1:133948-174643 GCA_000827215.1 Sphaerobolus stellatus SS14
TATCATCTCGCTCTCTGAAAGGAATTCATTAACAACCATCGGTCCGTTCTCCGTTTACGAGGCCTCCCATCTTCGAGGCACTCTTATGGTGGAGACCTTCTCACCTTCGGTCATCGGATATGTAAAGCCAACGGAACCCTCCAAAAGTGAAAACCCTCGCGATATATTCGGTTTATCCTCCACGGCTGTTTCCGAGAGAGGTCATACAGCAGCGCTCAAGTAGGACATGGTCGGCAATGCCCCAACTCTAACTCCAATCTTAGGACATATATTTCCTTCGGCGAAGTGCCGTCACCGCTCATTGCGTGGCAGATATATCGTCAGAATGGCATACTAGCCATGATGATCATTCAAATTTTAAGGGCAAGGCTTATCTCTCTATACACCTTACTGTGCCAAGGGTTCATTTTCCTTGAAGGGCTCCATCGACAAGGCAATTAATCAGAATAGCATTTCAAATGGGAAGTCCTTCGTATTTCAGCGTCAGAGCATTACGATTTTCTAACTTGAAGCATCAGAACAGCGAGCGCACATTACTAGGTTTATCTATACTTCCAGAAGCCGCGGATGATCAGAAAACCTTAAATGCTACTCCCTGAATGGATTACGTTCTGGAGACCCTTGATACCAGAATAACTCTTGTACGAAAATCTGAGGATCTTACGTTACAGGTAAACTAACGATCAGTATCCTAATGCTTACGATTAAATCAGCCTGTTTTACCGTACAGGTTCGACTGCAAGTTAGGCTGAAGACTGTAATTTTTTAACCCAATCCCCATGAATGACAGTCAAATGAGGGCACATCTCCGAAGGTGCGCTATTAGACTGAATTCTATGAATATCTCATACCAGTTGAACCATGCCATATAGACCTTCACATGTACTTTCCGTCATAGAATGGGTCACATATCGTCACATGCACATTGACATGATCTCATAGGTGAATACAAGACCGTTAATAAAAGTAAACCTTCTCCATCTATCCTTCCTTCATCGATTTGACAGAACTTCTGGTTGCTGCCACAACAAAGCAGCCACGGATTTACGTGCCGGATCCAAAACGCAGATGCATGGCATTGGCTTACCGAGGTCCACCTTCAAGAACACCCTTACTGATTCAATGCATGTTTTAGAATCACAAAGGGCGGTTTCCTTATCATTATCACAATGACCGAAGAGGTTAAATCATCCGTGCCATAAATGGTCTTCAATTTGAAGTTTTTTTCATGGTTTCGGAAGGCATTACAAGTTACAAGTATCAAGGTCCTAAACGTTTATTGGCACTCCTGAGCATTTCAGAGCCGAATACGACCCCGATTGCGTAGTTTCCACCTCCACCCCTCATTTGGGTGATGCTACTCACGTCTGGTATCTCGGATGGGAATGAGTGTCCACCAGGCTGATATCAGATCCTAGATCGTCTTGGTATGCCTTTCTTGAGCAGCTCGTGTTTCTCCAAACCGTCTAGACGATGCTTCTTATCTGCTTCTATGAAACGCCCGGATCAGGGCCGTCAAAATGCTCAAAGGATCGATGCGGGGAGAGCACACTTCTTCTGCAAGGCACTGGCCCTTTCCCCTTCCTGGACACGGATATATGCCGGATTCCGCGCATTACTTCAACTTGTAGAAACCCTTCTTGTGTGCAAACCCTGTTAATACATCCAGGTTTCCTGTCTGGACAATTCGGTGATATCCAAGGTCAAATTATCAGTTGGGTTTATACCATGGCATTAGTTGCGATTGTCGGACGTCGTGCAGTTTCAGGGACCGTGTTCGGGTGGAATAATCAATAATCGGCGAGTGCTATCCTTCATTTAGTCTTTCATTATCGCTTCTGTTCCAGTCTACTCTTCATTCTTTTCTGTCGAATATCCAACGAAGACATTCGACCAAGGCTGATTCGCTCTCCATCCCGATTTCTGCCTGGCATCATCATCCTCTACCACATCCAAACTCCTGGATTTCCCATGAATGTCATCTCAGAAAAAGAAAAAGTGGGATAAAGCAACTGACCTGCGAAAAGGCGTTCCTCCCGCATGCGACAATTTACCCGAAACAAGTCTCGATTGCAACAAGGTTTGAATCGACCATACGTGAACGCTGATTGCGAGGCTCATCGGGCCGAAAAAGGGAGGAATTCACCACCCTCATTCTTCAGAAAACAATCCTATCCATCATGATGACCCCTCGCTACGGGCAACGCCGACTCATCCAGCAGCTCGCCGCTATCAAAAAGACCATACTCGGGACATACCCTACGCAGCGTGAATTTATATTATCTGTCTTCAGGGTCAATCGAAAGACTTCGATTCTAGGCAACTTGAAGGAAAAATGAAGAAAGAGCGGGCCGCTGTATGCTCGGTCCGACCTCCGGGTGTATATGTCTTTGCCTACATGGATCCGATCCACCATTTTATCTGTATCACCCGATGTGGCGGAGGGGCAGAAGCGTGTATGTATGTAGATATCTACCTGTCTGTCAGGAACGCGAGGACAGGAATTGGACGTTACTGTTGTTCAACGGTCATTGCAGCACTGTGCCGGCTAACGTATTTCCGAAGTGCTAAATTATTAATTCGGAATGTCTCTTGCTGCCACATAAGGAGATTTGCGTGGGGAAAATTAAAGGAGGAGGAAGAGCATGATTATTCTACTTCACGTGTGCGGGGGTGGCTCACGGAGCTGATGTCAATTCCAATAAACGGCCGGTCATCCTAAAGCAAAAGTGTGTAAAAGGTATTGACTCATTAGTTATCCTAACGAAGTTTGAACAATCACGAGTGATTTCCGTCTTTAAAGTCTTCCTTCCGCCGTGATCGTAGTATACCATGCATATGACGACGGTCCGCGAGAGGGGCTGATGGCTGTTCAGGCTCCGGATACCGCCTACAAGCACTAAGGGAATAATCGACATATCGCATCCCTCTAGACTCAGGAACACAAAAGGTATTTCATGGTGAAAGAACCCTAGATTATAGTACGGGACAGATATCCGGTGGACAGCATATCACGCAGGGCCCGCGATAGGAGCTGCAGCTTCAGCAAGAAATCTAGAATGCAATGTAAGAGTCCGGTGACTTGCAGAACAAAAAGCACTCAGCGCGGATCTCACGAATAATGCATATGCATAGGCGTTGTGCTCCAAACGCGCACAATAAACAAGCCTTTAACCTCCTATATGCACATAAATATGCAATCCTCGGAGCTCTCCCCATCCGTCCATTTGTTCCGTGCCCAGACCGGCACAAGGCAGGCGATCATACGACTCAGGACATCACCCGCACGCGCCCATGTGACCTATCGGTGTCATTACAATATAAACGCAACCTCTCCAGCCTCAACAATCAATCAGATTTGGGTGCTCGGTCGATCAGTTTTGTTTATCCTGCCTTTTATGGAAGTTTATCGACGTTGTACATGTCACCTGGGGAGTATAGTATCGCATCGGCCCGCACTTCCGAATTCACTGGCTGGCAGCAGACCGTGACTTGTGACTTGTGTGAGGCCGGTGGATGATCGTTAGTACTTAGGGTAAGATCAGCGGAACACACTTCTTCTTCTTGCACTGATCATGATATGTTTTAGTCAGTGGACGTTCGTCCCGCGATCCTTAGCAGGGGACGTGGCGATAAGATAGGATCCGCGTATTCGTTTTGCATGACAGCGGGGATAGTATCTCCTGTTCGGAAATGACTTGGAATAATGTCTATTCACGTCTAAAAGCTATAACAATTAAACAGTTGTTCTCCGAATTAATGAATGAAAAGTGCCGCCGAAAGCAGCATAGGTAGGCATGCTGCGAACCGCCTGGCGTACGCGCTGCCACCAATATTCATTCTGTATCGCTTCTTCTTCGTCGTCGTCGATTATCAGCGTCCTCTCCAACCGCCATCGGTCAGTCTACGCGGTCAATAGACAGAATAGATCTAACCATCACGAGCTCATTTGTCGGCTATTTATATCACCCTAATTAAATGACCCTGTTTTGGTAATTCGTTCTGGATCAACGTTCCCTGTATGTTTGGCCGCTCGAACCTAATGCTTCACGGCATGACTAGATGCGAAGGCGAGAACCAGGGTTGAATGAGGATTTGACATGTGATAAAGCCTTACTAAGTTTCGAGAACATTGATGAGTCCATTATTGCGACGTCAACCACCGATTCTATCCTGGAATACGAGTGCGTGTTCCAGAAGGACGCGTAATGAGAGGAGAAGCAGAAGGGAAGTTATCCGAGCTGCTCATGACAGCATGCGAGGCACCCAATTTTGTCGGCTCCCCTGTCGTGGGTATAGGAATAGCACCCCAATTATACCACGGCGTAAGACTGTAATATCGGTCGAAGCCCCCGGCGCGTCTGCGTCTGCGTATGTATATGTATACATGAAGTGCAGGGTATATTGTACCGATGATGAGCTCCTAATGTGTCTGCAGAAGGACTTCTCGCGAGGGTGCAAATTCGCTGATGAGATTCGAGACGGGGTCCCGAAATAATGCCTGCATTTTATCTGAGCTGGCCATCTGTGAACCCTATGCGTCGAAGGACAGAATTCCCACTCGGATGCATGGGAGCGTACCCCGCACGTGAGAGAGTAAATGTCGTTGAAGGGTATACTTCGATTCTGGAATCATCCCTTTGTGGCGTCAACATGGACGTGCTCGCTATGTTTCGTTTACGTAGTACTTCTGATTCTGAGCTTAAGAGCTCTATGGTTATTTCTAAACATACAGATCGGCTAGATAAGGAGTAATCTGTCCGTGTAGACCAAATATTATAATCCACGTCAATATCTACCCCACTCCAACGGAAAAATATAGCCAATCATATTGTGATGCAACTGACCGGCGTTCACCGGCCCATCCATCCCTTTAGAGCCGCACCAGGGTCGAATGATCGTGCGGGGAAGATTGGGGAATTGTATACGACCGATGGAAATCGTAAATGAATTCGGAATTCAGTTAGATGCGATCCAGAGAGGCCAAATGACAGTTATGTATTTTTTTTTCAGTCGAGTTGGCAGAGTGGAGTTGGATGCAGGGGGGTATCATGTGTGCATATATGCGTGAAAAAGACCCGGAAGTATGCGTATATGCCAAATAGAAAGAGGGAAATTGCGTCATGGTTGGAGCAAATGTTAGTAAAATGGGTAAGAGAAGGGAGAGCGGACGTACACCATCGACAACAAGGATCTCACCGTTGACGTACTGACTTGCTGCACTAGAAAGGAAGACGACAGGTCCAGCAATGTCTTCAGGAGTGCCCCAACGGCCGGCAGGAATACGCTCGGAAATTTGGCGTAGACGAGCGGGGTCTGCAAGGAGACGTTCATTCCTGAATGAGGTGGCGTCACATAATTTATTAGCAGCGTCATAAATGCGCATATATACGACACACACATGTCTGTCACAATATATCCAGGTGCGATCGCGTTTACGTGGACATTGTGTTGACTCCATTCGTTACTCAATGCTTTGGTAAGCTGTCCGACCGCGCCTTTTGCTGACGCATATGCTGGAACGGTGAGACCTCCTTGGAATGTGAGCAAAGACGCGAAATTGATAATATGCCCGCGCCGCAGAGGCACCATATGTCTTCCGGCAGCCTGGCACAAGAGCCACACGGTCTTAAGATTCGTGTTTATGACCTGTAAAATATAAGTGTGATACCTCGTCGCGTACAAAACACGTACGTCGTCCCAGTCCTGCTCAGCAAAGTCGACACTGGGAGCGCGTCGCTGGATGCCCGCACAATTAACGAGCACGTGAATCTGGCCACCCATCTTGGCAAGAGCAGCGTCGAAAAGGGACTTGACAGCCTCGAGCTGGCCGAGGTCGCACACGACGTGTGTGTGCCCGCTGCCGGGGAGGTCATTGAGGACAGCTGGCTCGGGACTACGCGAAACGATGCAGAGCGTCGCCCCCGCCTGCGCCAGCGCAATCGCAGATGCTCGTCCTATGCCGCGCGTCGCCCCGGTGATAAGGACGTTCTTGCCATCGAGTGCGAAGAGAGCGAGGGCGGGGACTGGTGGAGTTTGGTCGGCCATTGCCAGAAGTGAGAGAGAGGAATTTCTTCTTGTAGCGCATGGAGCGCGAGACGAAGAGTGTCGTTTGCCCGATTGCAGATCGTCCATTCTAGACCATATCACTTCCGGACTCCCGGACCGCCTGGAACACCCTTCCAGCAGCTCGGCGCAAAGAATACCCCGCATCGGCGTCACGGTCCGACCCTCCGCCACAACTGTATCCCGCATATTTAACACAACTCCTCCTCCCAATGTAACTATTCTCCATCCCCACCATGTCTCCTGTCGCATACCCAGTTTCCACTGCTGCCGTCCTCCACGCCTCCCTCGACCTCCGCATCGAGCAGCGCACCGCCTGGCCACCACGCGCCGGCGAAGCTCAGATTGCCATCCTCTCCACTGGTCTATGCGGCTCTGACTGTGAGCACGCGTCGTTCTACATACTTGTCGATGTCTAATACACCCCGCAGTACACTATTACACCCATGGTCGCAACGGCGACTTTGCTGTACGCGAACCCCTCGTCTTAGGACACGAAGCTGCTGGCGTCATCACAGCTATCGGTGACGGTGTCTCACATCTGGAAGTGGGCCAATTCGTCGCAATTGAGGCTGGCGTCATGTGTCGTGCATGCTCGAATTGCTTGGGTGGACGCTACAATCTCTGCAGCAGAATGCGCTTTGCCAGTTCGGCAAAGACGTTCCCCCATCTTGATGGAACCCTGCAAACGCGCATGAACCACCCAGCTCATCTATTACACCCGTATGTTTTAATTTCTATACTTCAGAATATTATTATTAACGCGTTTGTCACCAGTCTTCCCGAACACTGCTCTCCAGAACGAGGTGCTCTCGCTGAACCCCTCAGCGTTGTCCTCCATGCTCTGCGTCGAGCCCAATTACAACCCGGCCACAGCGTATTCGTGATTGGTACCGGCTCGATAGGCATTCTTGCCTGTTCGGTCGCCAAAGCACTCGGTGCCTCTCGCGTTGCCGCAGCGGACATCAACCGAGGCCGACTCGCATTCACAAAAGCCCACGGATTGGCTGACGATGTTTATCACATCGATCTGTCAGCCAACCCGTCTTTACCACGGGTTCCCACCAAAGGCGGCCCAGGAGCACCAGCAGATGAGAGCATCCGCCGAAGCAGAGAAAATGCCATGGCCGCTCTCGACGCTTTTGGAGCTCCAGACGGTTTCGACGTCGTCATGGAATGCACCGGTGTCGAAGCTTCCGCCCAAATGGGTATTTTCGTAAGTAGTCCGAGGACATATGCGCCCTCTTTCGTTACTGACACTCTCCCTAGGCCGCACGAACAGGCGGCAAGCTCATGCTTGTCGGTATGGGCACGTCAACGATGAGCCTACCCATCTCCGCCGCGGCGACCCGCGAAGTCGACATCCTCGGCACCTTCCGGTATGCGAATACCTACCCTTCTGCGCTGGCGCTGCTCGGATCGGGCGTTCTCCGGGGTGTCGACCATCTGGTCACGCACCGATTCCCGCTTGACCGCGCCGCCGAGGCCTTTGCGCTCATGCGGAAAGGTGTCGACGAAAATGGTGATATCGTCCTCAAGGTGGTCGTCGAGGCTCCCCGACCGGGCCATCAATGATATCCCCCGTCTTGGATTTTAATTTCTTTTTGACTTTCTTAGAGGCGTCTCTGGAGCCAAAAGCTTTTTTTTTTTTTACTGCTCATATTTTTTTCCCCTTTTTCTCTCTCTCTTTCCTCTGGGCTCGAACACTGTATTGTACCACTAAGCAGCATCCCCACCCCACCCCACCCCACCATCCATTCCATCCCATTACCATTTCTTCAACAGTCACCCTTGGCATCATTTCTTCTTCTCTTCATTCCATTCCCATTGTGTTTGTACGCGGACTACATCTTCCTTCTCGCTTCCTCGTTAACCTCGCATATCACCCCTTCACACACTCCGTCTCTCATGATTCATACTATTCCGTCTCGTTTGCGGAATACGTTGTACCTTCCTGCCACTCTGGATCTGGAGAAAATACATCGTGACATACATACATACATAACTGGCGCTTTCCTCTGGTGTGATCACTTCTATCCCATATAATATTATTTGAACGTTCTATCAGCCTCAGCTCGCACACATGGTCCACTCTCGGACGCGCGGTGGTCCGAGGGAAAAATGGACAGGCTACTGACACTTTCAGCGTATACATAGCGACATAATGGATATCCTCTCTTATCTATTCGTCCACTGGCAATTCGAAAAGGGACAAAACGACTACATATTAATACTAATGCATATGTCAAACAAGAAGCGCGTTTACCCCCCTCTAAGAACTAAGAACCTAGGAAGATGAAGAAGCGAAGGACTGCTTAAACCTACCAGCTAGCCCGTATCTTCCTTTCGCATATATCCCTCGCGCAAATCCCCTCGCAAAATCCAAAATCCACGTACGTTAATCCTTTCTGTGTGTAAGTACTTTTGGCACTATCTGATCATGCGCCCGCTTAAAGTTCGCTATACATAGCATGCCAGTGTTCGCTTCGCATAAAATGGCATTACAGAGCCGCCTGCCGCCTCCGCATTTATCTATGTACGTTCGAGAAGCCCAAGCCCCTTCCTTCTAATTCTATAACCCCTTGCTATAAGTATAATTCCCCCTCATCCCCACCCCTCCCTGCATTAATTCGCCTCCTCGGCTACAGTACAGAATGTCATCCCATACCTTCTCAGCGGATTCGAAAGGAAGGAAGCTATGTAGCTCCTGGATGGCATCAAGATCACGCAGCCGTTCCATTCGCTGATAATATTAATACAAACAATTCTGTCATCCCATCCCAGATTAAGTATCGATTATAGATCTCCCCTTGCATCGAGAATCAACACATCCTATCATAAATCGTAACCCAGGCCGTACCACTTTCCTTGTTAAGCTTTCCGGGCCCACATTGCACGGCGATGGCGATGATCTATCGGACGAAGCGTTAAAATAAGTTAATAGACTGGACAAAGACAATTCAAAGAACGGGAGCCCGGCCAACCCCCGTCCCGAATAACGAAATGGGTGGGTGCGGGGGAAGAAGGGCAAGGAAGTGGGGGCAACAAGGAATGGAAAAAAGAAATCCCAAGCCCAAAATTAACCCTTTGTTGTCGGTATTGTTGGTGGCGTGGCGTGCCACGCTAGCCACTGGTGATGTATATGCATATCTGTGGATAGAGTAGCCCGGACCCGGACTTACCGCCTGTGGACGACGTTGAATCAAGGTATGGAGAATGTTTTTCTTGGCCTTTAATACATAGCACTGTAGTAGAAGGTGATAGATTGTGGTCGTAAGAAGCTACGCAAATTAATGGTCGTCGTGCGGGCAATATATTTTACCCGTAACTCTGTCACGGTGGTGCCTTAAATTCTCATTCCGTCTCTCCCACTCGCAAACAGCCATGTCAACTTAATACTATAGAAGAAACTCTTTACTAAAATACTATACTCGTTCAGGACATTTGGGCAGCGCGTCTGCCTCTTGAATTTCCGTCTATATCAGTAACTAGCTTTGCGTTGTGCCACGTACCATCGACTAATAAGCGGCCGAGCAAGACATTCCTGGGGATTCGGTAGCGAGATTAAAGCGTCTGGGGTATGTTAAACAGATAATCAATGACTGTGGTGTGATATGGCTGCTCGGCTAGCGAGAGAAGATTACCAAAAGTGTTGTTATCCATGAGGGATTTTTTGGCAAGGAAGTACTTCTTTCCTGGTTAATTCTGTTTTCAATCAGATAGACACTTATACTTATGTAGCGTCTATGTATGCATTTATTTTTATTAACCTGTTGCGCCTGCTTTTGCTTTTGCGTGCGTTTTCGCACTTACTAAGCGAGTTGTGCTGTCAGACGTCCACAAGAACACGGTGATATGTGGTTCACACTAATTAATTTCCAGTGGGCACGGAATTCGGAATTTGGCAACGTCGATCTGCAGGGCAGGCATGCAATACCACATTCGCGGAAATATGTATGAATCAACTGTATTATTATCTATTATCTGATTGACTGACCCTTGCCTTTCAAACAATCAGGTGATGTGCTTTTCACACCGCTAAATCACCATGTCCTCATCACTTCCTTCACCCGCAGTGTTCCAGAACCTCTAAACCCGGGGTTCAAAATAGTCTGAAATGGTACGTAAAGCCGTATAAAAAAAAGTGGGCTTGGCAAGCGGCTCAAGGCTTCTTATCGAAATGGAGCGGACCACATTCGCTTTATTAATCCTCTTCACATGCTCACCGGCCTCGAAGACGGATATCGTGACCTCCGGACCTATATCGAAAGGGATGGTCCTCGGCATACTTATGGTGTTGATGTGAGGCGTGGGCTCCCGTTTACGAATGCGATCACTCCCGTGCGGAAGCGACATTCCCTCGTCGGCTGACCGTGGTCTACCCGGCTGGCCGCTCGCAGGCTAGAAAGGATAGCAGGGTCCAGTGCGCCCTTGTACCTTCTAGACCTGCATTCTCATACGATAATTCGACGTGCTTCAGAATCGACGTCCGGCCAATATCTCCGACTAGCCGAAAATGCCCACACCTGCAAACGAAGGAAGACGTGGAGTGGTGAAATATGTGCCACCTACTATGCCAGCATGAGGAGGGAGTCCCTTGTGAGTGGAGGGAGTTTTGCCTGGCAGTGGAAGGACTTCGAGTCAGTGCGTTATTTTCTTCCTCCCGCAGAGCTAAACAGATTCGGTGTGGCGGAAACTTTGCGTCATAGAGAAGCTTATCAAACAGCCAGTGATCCCATATGCAGACATATAGAGCCGCCACTATGTGCTCACCTGAGGAGCATATACGATATCACCGTCAGGGACGACCGAAGTAATCACGCCTGCTAACGCTGATTACCACCCCAGATCTAAGGCCAACGAACGGCTTATGTCTCTCACCTCTGATTGCAGATCGGTGCGAAAACATTCCTGTTTTTGAAAACCGGTGATCGCGTGCGGCAGTCTTACGTTGAGGTGCCTAGGGAGCATTTACAGGTGTCGCTGTACTGGGGCTATCCGTGAGATTAAGTATGTTATGAATGCCTTCACAAACTTGAGTGCTCATCAGATTCATATGTAGGGACCAGGATTGAGCAGCCAAAGTCAACGCTAAATAAGCTTTGCTGCAGATCGCCAGATTTTGGACGTATTTTAAACTGGCTTTACGCAACCTGACGTTAATATTAGCGATAAGCCTCGAACCCTAGGCTCAGCCTAGTTTGAGTCAAGGCAATTAAATTGTGAAATCATTTAGTAAATTTGAAGTTAAAATAAGGGAGTCTCCGGGGTTCTACATACCTCATGAACTAATTTAATAATCTAAAGAAGATTTAACTAGGTTCATTGCTGAATGATTAATTTTCATGATACCCTGTCCGAGGAATAAAATACGTTTATGTCTGGTGTAAAGTCAGGGAGTGTGAATAATAAGTATTCTGTCTCACCTCCTGTCAGGAAAAGACCCTAGTGTGAAATAAAAAATCTCATACTAATAGTGATGAGACGTCTTTCTCCCTTCATTGAGGGAATCGTATATATCGGTCCAATAGATCGTTGAAATCTCGAGCCATATGGACAGTGAGGTAAATAACCTCCAGAAATAGTTACCCCATGCGAAAATGTCCTTCAATAAGACAACGTGTGGGAGTCCAGCCTGAGCGTCCACATAGCGACGTCAGCTAACGTAAACGAATACACTTCTGGCTTCTCCTTCTTCTCTAACAAATTGATTGAAAATCCTTGATTGTGAGTGCCCGTAAGAATAACCTCTTCATATCTCTATTGGGATGGGTGGCCGTGCAGCGTGCTAGCCAAAACCCCTATTTTTGTTACAGATAAAGCCATTGTGATTATTACTTTCCTGGTATTAGTATTCGAAGGTGAGGGGCAGGAACTGGTCCCGGGAACTTAGTTCCCGTTCTTCCTTCTTCCCACTGGTACACTTACCCCACTTGCGGGGAGTTGATGCATCATCCACGAAATATATGCATTAGTATGGCGTAGCAATAAAATCACATACAGTAAATGAATTCCGAAAATCTGTCTGATTAAACCCATTGCATGCAGGATTATGACTATACCATCACGGGTAATTGGTTTTCCCACCCAGTGGCATACGTTGTAGAAATTCTTGCTCAACGTCGATGTTTACAATTTCGGGTCTATAATACAAGTACCATCTCTATGATACAGATTCTTTTCAATTACAACCCTCTGTTCCTTGAGCGACCCACACGCTCGGTTTAATAGAATGTTCCCTTTGCCACAGGTAACGGGCAACACACCGGATCTTTCTTGTTCTCCTCTTCCAAATGCATCATGAATTCCTGATAAGATCCAGCTGAAACAAGACCAGCATCTTGGAAATCGTGAAGAATAACGCCGCACCAGTGACGACTTCCCCGTCCATTCGTGAACTTGAAGCGGTCTCGACCGTTCCTCAAAATAATGTTTATAAATGTCTCTGCATCTATTATATCCCCCCATGGTAGGGATATGACTGGTGCCTTAAACTTTGCGGTCGTTGAAGGGAGTTGATTTATTCGACGGCTGACAGTTAAAATGCCCGTATTGAGATCAGCGCCTGGCATCATGTTGAGAATGAAGAGAGCACATTCTGCTTTTTCAAATTCCTTGGGGTCTTTCTCCAATTCTAATGCGATCCGCCAATGAGATATGCTCTTCACGTCGTCGTCATTTCCAGATGCCGCTATCCCCACGTTGTTGGTGGAATCCCCATAAAGGACCATATTGGTTACGACGAAAGACTTGTAAGGTACGAAACCACTCTGGACAATGGTGGATGAAGTAGACATGGTTTTAGTAAAACAAGCGTCGCTCGTAGAGTGGGAGTGAATGAGGTTGGACGGGTGGGTACTTAATTTAAGAAGACTTCTCGGCCTCGTTCATATTGCCCGATATCGTGAGATTTCTTTTCAGGTACTTATTTGTTCGCTATTATACTGTCAGTGATCGAGATTTGTCTATTGTCCTTTGTTAGGTGAAAAGCAGCTGCCAAGGAAAAGCTTCCGGTGTAATTGATGGGAGTCTGCTGCGATTCGCCGAGCGTAAGTATATGTAAGTAATGTTTGATCGATGATCATCACGAAAGGAATGACAGACTCTTTACCACTAAGTAACCATAAGCCTCAATAAGCCTGCAGATTTCCTCCACCCTCAAGAAGACAGTTTTCTTTTTCAAGCTTCTGAAATCCTTCAGATATTTTTATTGGATGCCGGAGGTGGAGGATGGCATCGATGGTAATTGACCCCGCCTTTTTTGACGTTGGACTCTTCAAGTTCACCAAGTTTAGCCATTTTGGGCCTTAATGTGCCCCTTCTGCTATCTCTGGTGGATTTCTATGAATGTGTTCAGTTCAATTTCTTGCTTTCTCGATACAGTATTCTTCGCCTTCTCATCAGAAAGGTATAATTCCTATTCAAACCTAAATATTAGGCTCTGCAAATCACCTAGACATTCAATTAGCTGGAAATATTTATCACTTTACAGCGGGAGGAATGTAACTCTTGAAGGAGTAGTATTAACAAACTTAAAAGTAAGTACAGGTGCCAGTGAATAGCTAAGCACTTTGATCGCGAGCGACGTTTCATCTGCGCTAGAGTCGTTAGAAATACTTACAGCTATCATTACAACGCTGAGAGTAGTGCGCCCCCCCAAGTAATAGAATTATTTAGGGCAATTTACGCTCATCTAAAGCAACGAATTTCCTAATCTTCCAACGGCTGCTCTTGTATTCGTTTTAAAGAGAAACTGTTTTTTTTGCTTTGTGTTTGCAATGCTAGTTATTTATCACCATTTTACCCATAATACAAATGGAAATCTATATATGCTACAAAAGAAAGCATCATGCTACGATTGGGACTATGATTTGAATGTCTTGCTGGCAATTGCGTTCCAGAGTGCTTTCGGATTATTGACCCTGGATGAATTGTATTAGTCAAATAAAAAAATACCACCATATAGAAAACATACTGAGCTGCAGGAACAGGCCAATTAATCGTCGCAAAGTGCTCTTGCCATTCTATAGAAATAATGAAACAATTAGCGAGAGACCAAGCCAAGAAACATAGACCATACCTTCCGGTTGGGTGGGATCATCGATACCAAAACCTAGACGCCATGTAATACCTTGAATACTATTGGTGATACTAGAAGTGAATATTTCAAGTAAGAATCGGGTCAAAAATAATTGTAGGCAAAATAACATACAAGTCTGGCGGAGCCAAAGAGTTGTTCTTCAAGCCAACACTCTGAATCGAAGGAAACCAGTTATTTCTGGCTACATTGTTAAAATGGGTGACGTACCTTCACTTCAGTATCCATGGTAGAGAAGTCGGACGATTGACCGCCCACCGTGCCGGTGTATTGCTGGACAGTTCCTTGCTGGCCGCCAACAACGACAGAGGTAATATTGTAATGCTTGCTCAAAGTAATCTGTACTTGCACGTTAAAATCATAAAAAAGGCGCAAGTTGGTGAATATGTACCGTGAACAAGGCACACGAGCTTGCGCAACTTTTTGGGAATTTTAAAAGGAGGACGTAAAATATAGCAGAATCACGTACAGTCCGTTGTTGACAAGAACGATGTTTTGAGGAGCAAATATTTGTGTATCCGGAGGAGTCATATCGAAGGGCTGGCATTCTTGTCCCAACCTTCGGTGATATGTTTGTCAATAACTCAATCCTAACTAAGGAAAAGAATATGAATATACCTCTGACTGAAAGCATCGGCATGTCCATTGATGGTGAGATCGACAGGAGGTTCAAGCCAGTTGGTCTGCGGTGTGAAATTGGTACCGTTGGCAGAACGCCAGTTGACACCGTTGTACAAGAGTTGTTCCTGCGGATCAGCTCCGGCTACGATCGCATCAACAATGAGACGAGCAATTTCTTGGTCACGAGCTTTGGTATCGAGACCGGCTTGAGGCACAGAGTCGGGATTAGGTCCTATAATGATACGATGCAACCACTATAAAGTCGTTAGATCTAGATGTAATTTATCGATTCGGAAATTTACTCACATGAGCGATGCAAATGAAGCCTATATGATTACTATTAAGATAATCGAAACATGGAAAGACAGTTTACGAATTCGTACCTCCTCCGTTATTAGTCTGTTAGTGGGTCAGTCTCACATATATGTTATATAGGTAAAATGTTACTCACAACATCAACGATAAGCCTGGTCATTCCATCGGACTTCAACTGTTGCAAGCCAGCTAACAACTGTGTCTCCATTTGGTCAAATCCAGCGGTTTGGAAACTAGCTAATGCTAAGACACCTGTCTTCTTATCATCCAATTCGAAGAACAATAATCCACCGCTACCACTGACAGGGTTGATTGGAGAAAGGGTAGGTGGTAATGCAATATCTGTCAAAGGAGCCTCATTGATGATTGCGTTCATGGGACGTCTGAGATCCTTGGAGGAGATGGGCGGTTGGAAGCCCTGGACGAATGGTTGCACAAGAGCTTGATCGTTCAAATTGACACCGTTGGTGCTAGCCGTGGCGAAGCAATTACCAGCACGGAAGGATGGGCCATCGGTGAATGCAACGGTAGCGCTGCCGATTCGAGATCGGTACGGAACCTGATGATAGAAGATCAGACATACAGTCCAAGAAAGGAAAGGAGCAGCATAGACATACGGTGATAGTTTCAGGAAGTATGCGACCCGGACGAATGACGGTAAGAACAACGCTGTCCGTTAACGGAAGAGACAACTGAGCGAAATCTCCCATTCGGTAGGTGAAGGGGGTGCCAATAATATAGCTCGAGAAGAACCTGGAAGACAACCTAAGCAGAATATTCGGAACATTCGAATCAATCGCGTACTTGTTCTGGCGGGTTGTGAAAGCCTGGAAACTTCCAGTGATCTGGGTATTGGCGTTAACCGCATCCCAGGGATCTTGACCGTTGATCAACAGAACGAAGGCTCCAGAGTACTAGATAACGGAGGATCAATATAGATGGACAGACATACTATCCTTTTTGTTACCTGAGCGAAGTTCAGACCGCTAATCTGCTGCCATTGGGCAATCTCATCCGCAAACTCAACAGATGTCACATTGAAGGCTTCAGGAGCAATACGGATTGTTTGAAGGCCATTCTCCGTAACAGCAACCACGGGAAATGGTAAAAAGGTCAAGAAACTAGAATCGTAGCAAAGATCCTGGTAGACAGTGTGGCCATCCTGTAACCGCTTGACTGTTCGAGAAAGGTCAACATGGAAGTCAAGTTCCGACGCGTATTTTTGGGCCCGGATCCGCTTCAATTCACTCGCAATGTCAACATGAACATCCTGCGCAAATGGAGGAGGAGCTTGAATTTGGTAGTTGATGGACGTTTGGAAACTGAAGGTCTTGTTAACAACATCAATGACGTTACTCCTTCGGGTCTCGTTTAAAGGGAATGATCTATAGAAAGGAATATAAGGATCGACTCGTTAAGCACATTAGTCACGTACTGGAAACATGCTCGAACGGCGGCAGGTGCAACCCATTTCTGTCCGCCTATGGCGACACAAGGGTCTGCGGCGGGAGCACCATTAGCACTATAGACCAGAGATGCTATAGCAGCAAACGACCGTAGTAAAGAGTACATCTTGCTTGGTACAACGAGGATTTCATCTTGCACATTCCTCAAGCTTTATAGTCTGTTTTCCTGAAGGGTATTCCCGTAGAATACAGGGACGGTAGACATCTGCGTGAGTAGTTCTCGTAAGATGGCGACAGCATAAAATTGATAGGTATCATATGATCTTGCTCGATAGAAAGAAAGATTAGAAACGGTAACCCAAAGATAGTGCTCGCGAACACGAGAGAGTACACGGTGAACACACGGTACAGTCAATATTCAAACTCCGCAGTGGCCAATGACAGTCAGGCTCGTGGCTTTGCTCCTAGAATTCTCGCTTATCGTCGACTTCTACGGAATGTTTACGCTGAAAATCCGTGCCTCTGGATCAACGATGCATATGCAAAATTTCAACGCCGTTATTCTGGATCGCCGAGAGGACTCTTGCTGGTTTTCTTGCGATTTCTTTTTCTCCTCTAGTTCTCTTCCTGCCTCAGTATTGTTCTTCCAGCAATTTCGTAATCGTAACACATACTTATTGCTTAAGAATCGGCATTCCAATGTTGTGAAGATCGGACTTTCTAATTGATCCAGAGCAAGCAAGCATGCTTTTGAAGACCTCATGACCGACAAGCCCATGGGATTCGAATATTCTCTTAGAAGATTGGCTGGGTAACTTCTTTATGCTCACCACATGATAGATGTCTTGGCCCTGTCAACCCAACGGGTTATAAGGTAAGTCGCTGTCGGACTGATTCCATGCAAGACTGTTAAGTCACAGAAGGAGAGAAGACAGTCTCACGTCCAACATTTGTTCGTCCTAAAGTCTCTCCCTGCACTCTTTATAATCGCTCTCGGGGACACATCTATCTATGGCTTATATCCATGAGAGTGATCTTTTCTCAAGTATTCGTATTCTTAACTTATTTTACTATGATGATTTCCAGAACAACCTTCACACTCTGAAGAAATTTAGTAGTAGTTATCTATTACTTTGTTTACAGGAGTTATACAAAACGTATGGCATGAAAAGCACCCTTCAAGGATTACTAGCAAGGTACGCAGAGGGTCCAGTCCAGTCGCGTATCTCACGCCTCAATTTTTTAATTTTTAATTTAAAAAATATTTAGGTATGAGGACCCTTGAACCCTTTCAGGTATCTAGTCTTTTCAATATTGACTTATGCAGCAGTTCTATTTTGAGTCGCATATCGCTCGCGGTCGCCACTGGTTCAAAATTGCTTACGTTCCATCTCGTTACATGTGCCTAGTTCTATGGCTCTGGGCTTAATTTATCTGGCTGTTCACTTCTTAGGCTTAGCGCGCTAGACTTAACTCCGTTTTCGCTATGCCAGATAAGCAATCTTCAAATCATTTTATACTAATAGCTACATGGAGAACTTCTAATCGAAGACCCATAGTATTGGTGGCCGTCTACCTACACCACTCCAAGCTTCAAACATCAACGTTTCTTCTCAGTTCTTTAAGGTCTGCAATTGGGTTCCGATTTCTTTGTGAGAATGTAAGTCTACTTATCATCACTTGTGATTCGTGGTCACCCACTAACAAATAAAAATAGAAAATAAAGAAATGTGGATCCCACCTCCGTATGGGTGACCACTCCAGTGACGAGTCCTACTTACTGTCAGAGTCCTACACGAACGGCTTCAAAGTTCAAATCAGTAAATTAAGTAGTCATACTTACTTAGATAGCGAGGACACAAAAGGAGACATAGAAAAATAGTGTGGGGACCCAAAAGATCGATTGAAAAAGATAAAGGCAAAGATAACGGTGCATCCAATCTGGTGTTGGACTTAGGACAACAGAATGGAGGACTCGGTCACTAGTTGATTGTGACGTGTCACGTCTATCTTCGCCATTCACAATGACAGACAGCCCTCTGAGCGATGAAGACATACTGTATATCGACGGGCTGCAAATCACCGAGGAAATAACGCGTTACGTCTCAGGTGGCTTTCACCTTGTTACTATCGCGACATCCTCAATGGCAAGTACAGGATTATACACAAATTGGGTTGGGGAGGATATGCAACGGTTTGGCTCGCTCAGAAGGCAGATGAAACCAAAGCATTTGTTGCGGTCGAGATTACAAAGTCCAATCAGGGCGATACACAGGAAGCCTCTATCCTTCGAGCCGTCTCTTCACCATATGTGATCACTCTCTTGGACCATTTTACACTTCAGGGACTTAACGACATCCATTCTGTCTTCGTGACCAGTGTCGTGGCACTAATCGCTTCAACTCCTCTCTGTTTATAAAATCGCAAGATTGTCACGCATGGCCTCGCGCAAGCTATTGGTGACATACACGCCGCAGGAATGATCCATGGATGTATGAGGCCTACTACTTTCATCGTTATCCATCTAATACTCAGTTGTAGACCTTCACGTCGATAACATTGGACTCTCATGCCCGAAATCGCAGACCAAAACCCGTCGCATGTCATGCAAGGTCTCGGCCCATACGAGCTTATCCCAGTTCTAATGGGTTCTGCTGCCAAATAAACGCCCTCTTTACCTCCTTACATCATTTTTTCATACTCTATTGGGAGTTATTGTAATAAATTAACTCATTTGGGAATTCATTAGACCAAGATATTTGACTTCGGCAGTGGTGAGCTGACTTTACTCTTATAAGACTATACTTTTTGATCTGACATTGCCTTGCATAGCACACTACGCCGGAAAACTCCTTATAAAACCACATTGTGTAGCACCAGCCTGTTCTCCAGAGTTTGCTTTTGGTCGATTCATCAAAGATCGACAACTTTCCCATCGAACCCCCCGCCGACATTTGGGCTTTCGGTACCCCTGTGCGTCTCAACCTAATTACTTTTCCCGTTGTCATACTGACACGGACTCCCGAACACATCAGCTCTTCCATATCGTCTCAGGACACCACTCTTCAATACTTATACTGGTTTTCCCTATGTAACGGTTAAGATGGCCGACTACGTCCCGTTTGCCTGGAAGAATTGGTATGACGACCTATCCCACCCATCAGATCTCTCGCCCGGCGCGGCGGATAGTGGGGGGCATCACATTGGAAGGAACTGCGACCTAACTGCGCGGACGACCAGGATGCCGGTTTCGATGTGAGTCACGTCACGCGTTACGGATCCCACGTCCATCTCCTTGTCAGTGCATCGACGCCAACGCTCCCTATGCTAACTCCTGGCGACTTCTACTTCCAATCGAAGGGAATGAAAGATATAACTCGTTATGTCCCCGGAGGACCACCGGATTATCCTGGAAGACGTCCTCAACGGCTAATATAGGATTTCATACAGAAGTTAGGCTTTGGAAAATATGCAACTGTATGGTTCGCTCAAAGTACAGATGAAAGCGAGGCATTCGTTGTAGTTAAGGTCACAACGGCTGAAAGTGACGTTGTACATGAAGCATGTCGAGGGGTGTCTCTTCACTCCACATATCAACAATCTTGGACCATTTTACTCTAAGCGGACCCAACGGTACCCATTCGGTTCTCATCACCGACGTCGTCACCCCCATTCTTTCCGTCCTCTACCATGTTCTCACGATGGCGAAAATCCGCTGCATACGAGCTTGCACAAGCTGTTGTGTATTTACATACAGAAGGAATTGTACATGCGGGTATGTTTCATGCTCACATTTCGTTATCAACGATGCTGATCACCATATACCGCCTCTAGATATTCGCTTGGGTAATAAATATCGGGTTCACCATCCCTCAGCTTGCGATAAAGACCCATGGGACATGCAAGATCTCGCGACATACGACCTTAACATTGTTTTACCTATATGTGCTGCCAACCAGACCTCGTCCTTACCTGCTTACGTCGTTACACCGTGCAAGCTTGCTGAATACTACAGTCGGATTGCTGGCAAAACTCGACCTCAAACGAAGATATTTGATTTGGATAGCGGTAAGCCTCTTACATTTGCACCAATCTCCTCATTTTTAATTACCCTTTGCCTTATATACAGCTCATAAAGTAGGTACTTCTTCAAGACCATTTCGATGCGCACTCGAAATATGCACCCCAGAATGCATATTCGCTCGAGTGATTGATAATGTCGACAGTCCACCCGTTGAACCTCCAGCTGATGTATGGGCGCTTGGTGCCGCTGTGCGACCTTCCTTTCTCAACTAATTCTGATCCATGAATTCAGATCTACGAAATAATCACCGGATCTTCACTTTTCCACGGCGTCGACATGAAAGATCTTCTCTATTACATGGTCGCTATGGCTGACTCTCTTCCTTCAAGATGGAGAAACTGGTATGACACCTTACCAAATCAGATCAACCTGAAATTCCATCTGGAGTGGCTCATAAGTGGTGGGCCGAACGGCGAGAAATGGCACGCGTTAGTTATGGAGATGACAACGATGCAGATGGATTGATTAATCTATTGCGGAAGGTGTTCGTGCTGGATCCGGAAGAGAGGATCACGATGGAGCAGTTGGTTGGTAACCCATGGTTTGCGGATGTTGATACATTAGAGCTTCCACCATAGGAGATGTAGATGAGTTAGTTAATGGATATACTCTAGAAAATAACCTCATCCGCAAGTCCTCTTAATATTATTGTTAAGATATATAATCTTATTCAAGGTGTGTTTGTCTGCTTTATTTATTACTGTACTTTTGCTAATATTGTTTATTCTGCCGTGGTACTGTTATTTAGCATGTCTTTGTTGGCTGTATGTCCTTGGTTGGAGGTCGATTCTCGTGCCGTCTATGATTTATGGCTTGATCTCGGCCCTCTCGCCGCTCTCGGGATAACTTCTGATAACTTGCGTCTTTTCGTTAAACATATTGATCCTTCTCAAGTATCCGTCACTTCCAAAAAATTCAATGTGTCCAAGATCTTTTGGACGAATTTGTGATGTACTCCAGTAAATTCTCCCGAAGCTCATTTGGCGGTTATATTGCCATATGTTGGCCTTCAAAGGAAAAGTACCCGGGGGATCTGAATGGGTGGATGATCCAACCTTGGTTCCGCACATGCTCGCCGGCTTCTTGAAATAAAACTTTGCGTTCGGTCCGAAATTGGGCTTTTAGGATTCGTAATCCAAGTAGTTCCCTATAGCATAAATGTATTGTAATAATAGGTTCACGGGAAATAACATATAAGTTATATGGATAAAGTATAAGATGATACTAAAAAGTAGTAAGTCGGGGATGGCGCCGTTACGATATCTGTTATTTTTAGGTGTGTAAATCGAAAAAAAATTATGTAATTCTAAAAGTTATTTAGCTTCCACACATCTGCACATCTGCGTGCATACACCGTGCACTTGGATTCACACCCGTGAACTTACGTACTCGTATCCCGCCTGCACGCTCACCCCTCAACTCACCCCTCCGATGCACCTGCACCTAATGTCTGTGCTCATAACCTGCGTAATAATCATGTACTTTTTTTTCGATATAGAAAAGCAAGTACAATCTAATTAGCCCGGCTATGTGAAATACACTGATACAGGCGTATTGATTCTCTATTGGTCATAATAGTAAGGAACATCACACCCTCATAAACCGTCAACACACTATTCAATCTGGATTTCTTGTCATAGGGTAGGGGATTATGCGGCATTCGTGTTCAGCCTGGGTGCGGTACGTTGTAGCCAAGGATCTTGTAAGATCTCCAATATCGTCGGGCGAGCGGCGGGATCGAGCACAAGTACCTTCCTCAGGAGCTTAACCAAGGCATCCGCATCCTGGTCGTCCACGCAGTAAGGCCGCAGAAGTTTCCAACGTACTGCCCACCACTTATTCGCCACGTCGGGCGAGACATCTGGTGGTTTGGACATCTTGTCATACCAAATTTTCCAGGCAGACGGGACGTAGCCGGCCATCTCAACCAGTACTACACAGGGTAGTCCGTTACTCCGATAACCGAAGAGTGGGATTCCTGAGATGATTTGGAAGAGCTGATGTGTTCGGGAGTCTGTGTCAGTATGGGAATTGAAAACGTAATCAGAATGGGACGCACAGCGGTACCGAAAGCCCAAATGTCATCGGGGAACCCGACAGGAAGGTTTTCGATCTTGTTGATGAATCGGGCAAAAGCGAACTCGGGAGAACACGCCGGTGCTGCACAATGTGGGTTTATAAGGGATGTTCCGGCGTAGTGCGCTATCCAAGGCAATATCAGATCAAAAGGTGTAGGCTAAAGGAGAGTAAAGTTAGCTTACCACTGCCAAAGTCAAATATCTTGGTCTGAAAGAAGCCCAAGCAGATTTTACTGTAGTAAATCCCAAAAGAACATGGAAATACGATATAAGGAGGTAAAGAAGACGTTTGTTTGGCAGCAGAGGTGGTTAGAACCGGGAAAAGCTCGTGTGGGCCGAGGCCTTGCATGACATCCGACGGATCTTGGTCTGCGAGTTCGGGCATGTCGAGTCCGATATTATCGACATGAAGGTCTGTAACTGACTATGAGATACATAATGATGGAAGTACGCAACCTACCTCCATGAACCACTCCTGCAGCGTGTATGTCAGCAACAGCTTGTGCGAGGCCACGCGCGACAATCCTGCGAGTGTCTGAACGAATAAATGTTGAAGGGTATGGCACTACAACATTGGTAACGAAGACAGAATGGATTCCGTTAGGTCCCTGAAGTGTAAAATGGTCCAAGAGAGTGATCACATGTGGCGAAGAGAGAGCTCGAAGGATAGAGGCTTCCTGTGTATGGCCCTCATTAGACTTTGTAATCTTGACTGCAACAAATGTCTTTGTTTCATCTGTCTTCTGAGCGAGCCACACCGTGGCATACCCTCCCCAGCCCAGTTTGTGCATAATCCTGTACTTGCCGCTGAGGATGTCGCCGATAGTAACAGGGTGAAGGCCACCGGGGACGTAACGGGTAATTTCCTCGGTCATTTGCAGCTCGTCGAAATACAGTATGTCGTCGCTCACAAGGTTGTCTGTCATCGTGAATGGCAGCGACGAGGAAGAGTAGTACTATCACCTACACGGAACTGAAACAGTGAGCGGAACTGAAACAACCCCCCTTCCCGCTGTCTAGCACTCGTCGGATGGGCGCTATCAGTGGGTGGAAATGAAAGTTTACATTTCGATTATGCATGCTACCCACGGACTTGAGGATATCTGGAATGTAGACCTTGGTAAAGGTAAAGAAAGCCTGCCGAGAGGCTCAAAACGACGTTTTTCTGCCTTTTCTGCCTAATTTTGGGAGATTGTGTTTTTTCTTTTTAAAATATGTTAAATTTCAAAGTACCTGAAGGGTTTAACACCTGGCCGATGAGATGCCGAAGAGGTGTGTCACGCTCCCCATGAGCAGGCCCAAGAGGCCTAACGCGTCTCGAGCGCTTACACGCTAATTTGCGGTGTCACCGGTGTGACATACTGTGACCAGCTGGGCTTCGCTTGTGTTTCAGTTCCCCATCAATTGACCGGAATTGCGCTGGCAAAAGAGCTCACAAGCATTTTCATACGAACAGTTTATAGTCCCAATCTACATCATATAAAGTACCTACAGACTAGTTTTCTACCTATTTCAGTCACGCATTGAGGTGTCGGAGCAAGATCTTTGAGCTTGTTTCAGTTCCGTGTAGGTGATAGTACTAGTGACCGACGTACGACTAAAGCCCGAGCAAGCAATTTGGTCAGCACTGGGGTCAACGCCTCCGAGTCGCGCCTTGCCCGTTTCTTTCCATCTCTTGCGTCTCCGTCAACCCTCCCAATGTTAACTCCTGACGACTTCTTCTTTCACTCAAAGGAACCCACGGAAGATATAACTCTTTATGCCTCAGGAGGCTACCACCCGATTATCCTGGGCGACATTATCAACGGCCAGTATAGGGTCATACAGAAGTTAGGCTTTAGAAGGTCTGCGACTGTATGGTTCGCTCAGAAGACGGATGGAAGTGAAGCATTCGTCACGGTTAAGGTCACAACAGCTGAAAGCAACACCGCCAACGAAGTAAGCATACTGAGGGCTGTCTCTTCACCACACATATCTACCCACGTGGACCATTTCACTACAAGCGGACCCAATGGTACTCATTCGGTCCTCGTCACCGACGTCGTCGTCCCCATTCTTCCCATTCTCGCTTCCAGCAGGTCCTCACAATGGCGAAAACTCGCCGCATACGGGCTTGCACAAGCTATACTGGATTTACATACAAAAGGAGTTGTACATGCGGGTACGTTTCATGCTCACATTTCATTATCAACGATGCTGATCACCATATACCCCCTCTAGATCTTCGCTTGGGCAATGTCGGGCTTGCCTTCCCTCAGCTTGCAGATGAAGACCCATTGGACGTCATGCAAGATCTCGTGACGTATGACCTTACCATTGTTTTACCTAAATGTGCTGTCAACCAGACCTCGTCCTTACCTGCTTACGTCGTTACACCGTGCAAGCTTGCTGAATACTACAGTCGGATTGCTGGCAAAACTCGACCTCAAACGAAGATATTTGATTTGGATAGCGGTAAGCCTCTTACATTTGCACCAATCTCCTCATTTTTAATTACCGTTTGCCTTATATACAGCTCATAAAGTAGGTACTTCTTCAAGACCATTTCGATGCGCACTCGAAATATGTACCCCAGAATGCATATTCGCTCGAGTGATTGATAATGTCGACAGTCCACCCGTTGAACCTCCAGCTGATGTATGGGCGCTTGGTGCCGCTGTGCGTCCTTTCTTATTTTCTTTCTTCTTTCCTCAACCAATTCTGATCCATGAATTCAGATCTACGAAATAATCACCGGATCTTCACTTTTCCACGGCGTCGACATGAAAGATCTTCTCCATTACATGGTCGCTATGGCTGAGTCTCTTCCTTCAAGATGGAGAAACTGGTATGACACCTTGCCAAAATCAGATCAACCCGAAATTTCATCTGGAGCGGCTCATAAGTGGTGGGCCGAACGGCGAGAAATGGCACGCGTTAATTGTGGAGATGACAACGATGCAAATGGATTGATTAATCTATTGCGGAAGGTGTTCGTGCTGGATCCGGAGGAGAGGATCACGGCGGAGCAGGTGGTAGGTAACCCATGGTTTGCGGATGTTAATACACTAGAACTTCCACCATAGAAGATGTAGCCGAGTTAGTTAATGGATACGCTCCATTTTTGAATATATTTTACTGAACCACTTGATCGCGCTATCTTCACGTTTTGGCCGGTTTACGATGCTTCCTGGTACACACTCTCAACATGACCTTGAATATTTCCAAATCTTTGAATTGAGCTTGCAATCAAGAGTGATGTGTATTGGCGGAGGTACGTCCGATAAGCGTATTCCTTCTTGCCATTACTCCTTCCCAAATACACGAAAGACCAGATGATGGAAAATCATTTCTTTTTATGAAGGAAACATGTCAAGTACTATACGATTTGAAAGAAAAAGAAAAGAACGCAAAAACTACAATGCAGAGGAAGGATACCTTGACGGCGAAGCTACAGATCACACACACGGCATCGTTATCGTATCATGAAAAGAGAGAAACAAATAAAGATCCCACATCCCACACCACCCTACTTCTACTTCGATCCCGATTCTCCAGTGGCCTTCGTTACAAGGTCTCGAATCCAATTTTCAAATGCATCCTGGTCGAGGGTGCCATCTTCATCAAAGAGAGTGTTGTAACCGCGAATGGCAGTCTCCTTTCCGCGATGTAACAGCGATTTTCCACCATTTGTTGAACGGACATACGACAGGTTGAGTTCATATTTAGGTGATGACGTCGGAGATGACGGTTGGGTGCGAGATTCAATTGTTATTCGCTCCGTCTCGATCTGTCGGCAAGCAAGTGAGTCGCAGGGGGCCAGAGGCTCTAGGGTACATACCCGCTTGGCGAAGGTTTTCCGTTTCCCAACATAGACAATATTGCCTTCAATGAAATAGGCATAGAGTGTTTGTATAGAAGTCAGGATGATATATCTAATGTCACGTGCCAAGCACTTCATTAGAGGAGGAGCAGGTGCGAGAATAGCATGAAGCCACTCACAAGATCAATCCAGCCCACACAACAGGTTTTGACTCTTCAAATTCGGTCTTATAACCGTATAACGCTGTTCCTGCAGCAACAAAGACTCCGGCCCACCCCAACGCTAGACGAACGTCGGTATGCTGATGAATCGTCTTGAACTGATCGGGACGGCCCAGGAACTGCAAGCACAAATAACACAATGTCAGTCTTAAAGGAATAAACCGTTCAGCTAGCTTTATTACTCTTTTGAGCGCATCATCTAGCGTGTGCTTCAATTCGGTGAGGTTTGCAGTGTTGGTGTTGATGACTTCTCGCGGTACTGAAGTTGTGACTGCTGCTGTTGAGGATGTCTGCTCACTGGAGCTTGCATCGCCGTTCTCTGAGGCCTTACGGCGTGCCATTTGAGTCGCGGAGAATGAGTAGTGCTCCTAACGCTTGGGAGAACGTGGACAGACGTGGACAGCTTGAGGTTCTGGCTCCGCGCGTATGCGTGACGTGACATGTCACATCCCATTGTCTCAGTTTAGCCAAGCTTTCTACCGATAGTTAATTGGTGGAACAGTGAAGCTGCTCGTAATTAATATGTACGCGGTAAGTCTATGGAAACATTCTGTTTGTGTGATAGTTTATTGGGTATAAAATTCTCTAATATGGTTCTCGACTTGTTGCAAAAGGAAAATACTGGGGCTTGTTAGAAGTTCGCTGAACCAAGTTGATCACAGAGTTCCCCGCTATCCCTCCTCCTCTCCGTTACACCTATTCCGTTACCAGTAATATCGCAAACCCTTTGAACCGGTAGAATAATCTCAACGCCGCAATTACCGCTTTCACCTCTGGTAACCTTGTTGCGGCTTTGGTGTGTTATACTTACGTTTTCTAGCTTGATCCACGATACTGAGTCGACTTCTTTAGAATATCCATACGGTGGCTACTAAGTACTCTCGATAGCGATATACAAACGTGCTTGTACGTATTCTTTAATATTTTCTGCGTTTGCAGCTAAGGCCACCGGTAACCTTGGCGAAGACGATGCGGTTCAACGGATTGAACCCGTAATTATTACCAATATTGTTGCAAAGGAGTCGCTTTTCGGTAGCCTTTCTGTTATGGGGCTTGGTTGATCGTGAAGACGGACATCAACACGCTGAGTACTGACACTGCAGGAAGTTTCCATTTGTTATACTGGGCTTGCTGGTTAATGTATTTCACAAGTTTCCGAAGCGGAACTTGTTAATTCCGCACCCGTGAGTCTTTATTTATTTGTAATGACTTGAAATACACTCAGATCATCCCTGTCTTTTGTATCTTAGGCGGACATAAAACCTGTTGTCGCCGCAGATATGCGGTCTTTGCTTCCGTCATTGCCATTCATGTCAGTGAACCTTTAGTATCTAGCTAAACTGGTTATGTGTCGTTTTCAGTCCAAGATTGAAATTAAAGGAGCGTCCTTATCTGATAACAAGGCGCTTACTACAGGATCACTCTGAACTTAGTTCTGAGACTTACTATCCCCGGACAGGATGTCGATCACAGGCAGGATGTGGGTCACATGATTTTCTGCTTGAAGTAGGAAGAATATTGGGGAAGTTAGGGTAAATATGAGCTAATATATACTGTAACTACATTCCCTAGTAATTTGCCTTGAGTGTATCTGCAATAGTGGGAGATTGAGAGTGATCACAAGGTGTGCCGCAATCCTAAATCAAGCACAGCGGCACACAGGTGCCACTATATAGTTCAGTTTTGAGGTATGTCACAGCTATAGCATATATCTATGGTATACTATGTCACTTTTCGCAAGCCAATTGCAGTGTGTGGATGCCGCAGAGACCCCCCTAAAGTGACGGCGCTTACAGGCTTGATATCCGTGACAGAGCGTGACCGCTTAAGCGCGGCATCTGACCGACATCCTGTCTGTTTCGTTCGGAACGCTGTGGCATGCTACACACTCTGAATTGGAATAAAGTTAAATTCAAGGTGTAATATTATTGCTATAGACTTTTGTATTCTGACAGGAATAAAAAATTCCAGGTGTGGATGCTCCACCGGCACATCTGATCGACATCCTGTCCGGGGATAGTATCACTACTGACTTTGATCCTCCAGTTCCTTTCCTGTCAGTCTAGAAGCGAAGAGATAGTTCGGCCCTGTCCATCCGATTATGGGACAAACTCAGTCTCCAGTCTCCAGTCTGTTCTTCACTGCACAACTGGGATACCTTCACATCTATTGGACATGAATGGTCTCATTCTATGTAAGTGCCAGTGAGCTGCTTGAGTCATTGTATATATTCTAGCTACCCGCCAAAGTGTATTTGGCTGTCATCCAAGAGTAGCTTATCGTCAGCCAGCTGTATAATATCAATAAACGCCAGTTGCACAGGTTGGCTATAGTCAGCAGACTGTCAGAAATTCCCGCACATTTCATAGATATGGACATAATGACTAGAATGGAAAGAATCCTTCCTAGTAAGAATTCAAACTCCTTTAGCTACCAATCACTGAAAATCCATAATTTTTGCAGTCTTCCTGGTGCCTTTCCGACACGGCATCTATTTACCCGGTAACCTTACCTCGAGGCAATATCTCATCTCGAACAATGACATAATTCGCCGTATTACATATAAAAGAAGCTGCCAGAATCGTTTATATCTTCCCTCCCCAGTCTTCCCTCCCCTTTCTCTGTCAGCACAAGCTGCAATTGCACTGTTTAGTTGGCACTTTCTTCTATGGCACCATAAATCCCTCTTATCTTCCCTCATCTTACGATATCCTTCGAATCCTCCCTCTTTTACGTTATCGGAGGAAATTGCAAGGTACTATGTATACCGACATAAATGTTTTGAGTGTACTTACCTACCCTGATTGAGGAATCGGTTACTCGGAAAATATATCGGAAGCCTGAATAGCCTGTGTACATGCGTACAGCCACAGAAGCTGGCCTTGCAGGGTATAAAACCCTAAGCCAACCCGAATGGCATCCTACGTTCAAGTACTAGTCTACTATCCTGAGATGACCTGGGTCGGTGAATGATTGTGTAATTTAAAGGCGTTGGCTCGGCGAAGGACTGGGAACGGAGAAGCTGCGCCTCACTTAACTCCCCTCCGTTTCGACAGGGTTCCCTCTCACTCCCAAGTATGGCATCTCGATGTGAATGCGATAAAGTTGATGGTTTTATGTACGTCACCATGACGCTTTTAATCTAGAAATCGTGCCATCTTTTTCTTCATCCTTGTTTTTTCTGTCACCCTTGCCTCGTCGCAATTCATGGACAATATCCTTATCGGAGGATTCTAAGGCTCGTCAGTCACGGTCGCATTTTACGGGTCAAACTAATTCAATGATTGGTGATACCTCCGTCGAAATGCTGGACCAATTTAACGTGACTAGTTTCCTCCGATGAATGGTAACCGGTACGAACAATAATAGTAATATTTCCCTGAACGTTTTGCTATGTATTTTATCTCTCTTTTTATAATTTATGTTGAATTCTCTTTGGAGAGTTGCGGATACATTAGATTAAATATTTAAATTAGGTTAGGAGATTCCTAGTAGCTACCGAGAGGTACCCAGTTCTCGATGATGTCGCATATACCAATCCTAATCCGACACTGCCATAAGTAAGGGATCCTGGAATAACAAGATGGATCTATCAAATGCTATATTGTTCTTAGCATGAATTCATCTCATTCATCTCAAGACTTTATTCCCAAATTCTCATAGCACCAAATACGTGGTGTGCCCAGCTGGTTATTCAACTCAAAAATTAAATATCACCCCTCTCACCCGAAGTCTTAAGTAACTCCACATTGACATTCTGCACGTACTCACTTCACCATCCACATAAAAAATCATAGCCTTAGAATTTGAGAAGAATATATATACAGCTCGGATGCATCTGAAACGATTTACAATAGATAGATAAACAAGTAGATAACCCGAAGAAAGATAATAATAATGAACAGTAAACATTGACAAAACGTAGTACGAGACAACGAAAAGCAACAACGATACAAGACGACGACGATGGAAAGCGACGACGACGACGGAAAGCGACGACGACGACGGAAAGCGACGACGACGACGGAAAGCG
The DNA here is from genome assembly GCA_000827215.1 of Sphaerobolus stellatus SS14. NCBI lineage: Eukaryota > Fungi > Basidiomycota > Agaricomycetes > Geastrales > Sphaerobolaceae > Sphaerobolus > Sphaerobolus stellatus. The sequence continues at coordinate 164,673 of KN837179.1, forward strand.
AGAGAGAGAGAGAGAGAGAGAGAGAGAGAACTAGGACAATAAATAAAATAAAGCTCCAATAAAATAAATGGATAGTGCGTGCGAGGAGAGCAGGGTGGGCAAAATCAAATCAGTGAAAACGATAAACATAGAGGGCAAGGAAAAGAACAGGAGGATAAACAAGATATGCGAGGGATGTAGGGTGGGGATGGGACGTAATGTATTTATTTCTTCTTTCTTCTGTATTTGGTTTGCGGAAGCACGACGATATTTGGGTTGGATCCTGATCCTGATCGTAAAGGGTAGGACCGAATAGCATTATGGTTGCAGAAGACTCGGGATGAAGGATGTGTTCAAGCCCTAAACTTATCCACAATCAGCTCCTTAAATTTCAACGCCTTCGGACTCGGAGGTGTTATACTCTCATCCTATTTCACTGTCCCTCACCCGCACCGCCAACAACCGAAGAACACCTATCATTATCAATTCCCAACCCAAGGCCCTCTGCAAAGGCATCCTCAATCCTCAACGAATCCGTATAGCTTTCAAGCTCCTTGATTTGCGCTTCGAATGTGGAGACGTCGAATTTTGTGACAGGGGCGGGGTGCAGGATCTTTAAGCCGCCTCCTGCGGTTTTATTCGGGGTAAAATTGACATTGTTGGGGGTGGTGTGGTGAGAGAGATTGGGAAGATGATGAGAAAGAGGTGAATATGTGGATGCTGAGGAAGGGAGAGCGCCAGACCTAGCATCCGAAGTGGTTGGCGCAGATACATCGAGGGTTCGGTCGTGTAGCTTGGAGAAGCTTGCACGGTTGTCGTCGTGCACGTCGGAAGTGAGATCAGCCATTATGAGTGAGGAGGAAGAGGATGTGGTGTTTGAGGAAGAGTTGGAGGAAGAGGGCCATACGAATCTGTCGAATACGTTCACGAATACGGGGTTGATGGGGGTGAGGAGGTTAGCTTCGGGTATGAAGATTGGGTAAGAAGGGAATGAGTTGTTAAAGTCGATGAGAAGATGAGGTGCAGAAATCGAACGACGGTACATGGGACTCCGCTGTGCATATCTCGAAGCCGACGACGAAGCATGTTGATACCCAAAAATCTGCTCGTGGTCAAACACATCCCCAAATGCCGTATTCGGCCCCGCACACGTAAAGTCCATACTCGTCGACGGCGTCTTGTTCAGTTTCCTCGTCTCCAATTGATTAAACGAGTACGCATTGGGGATATCCATCAGTGCGTAGAAGAATGAGGGACAGTGGTGACGGAGGACGAGAGACGACGGTAGAAGTGGCTGAGGAGTCGGTTTGGCGCAGTGAAGGTGTTCAGAAACGTTTTAAAAGGCGTGGTTGATGGAAAGGCGGGGTGGGTCTCGCTGCAGTGCATGTTTAGGTTCTGGTTTTGTTCCTCCATGATAAGGTACTTCGGATGCGGACAAGCCGTCGATCTTCATAACAGCTATGGCTGTTTCTGCCCTGCGAGGCTCCAAGATACATCTGGAGTTGAGTTCTGCTCTCTATTGCGCAGATCACTGCATCGACAATGCCGGGAGTTGATGGGAGCAATGAGGAGGGTCAAGCTATGCTAAAGTACGTGCGAAGAAAGACAGTAGTAGGCGTGCGCTGATAAATTATTATATTTGGATACATTCTTGTCCTGTTACAAGTTGTCAACCCATTGAAGAAGGAAAGTTTGTCGAGCACCATCATACACAAAGATGGCGTTATAGGGCTTACTAATGTTCTCACGCTCTGTTTCTTCGAACTTCGAAGCAACTTCAGAGCGTTTTAATATACTGTATATCTCCTTTCTCAGGATGTTGTGTTCAGATTCCGGCACAACAGCATCTGAAATATGATCCATGTATAATATGCATACATTTCGGGTGCTTCGTATTTATTCTTTTTGAGATGCCGTAAGGAAGTTCATGACCACCAAAGTCTGGATAAAATCCGCGTTGTTGATACGGGCATCAGGAAAGCTGACATGGGCGTCTAAAACGCTACCTAGCACATCGAATTGCTCTCCTAGTCTAGATAGCATATGAGCCGCTATGAGCCACTAGGAGCCGCTAGGAGTCGCTAAGAAAACACTAGTTTTGTAAGTCAAGTTCAGTCAACGTCGAGTCAAGAGTTGTAGCAGGCTAGATACTACACAGAAACTCACATAGGTCCCGGTCAATGTCCTAAGTATCATCTGAAAGCTCTATCTCGCTCTTTCCAGTCTAATATTTGCGGTGTTAGCTTGTACACCATGTAGAAATTCAATACTTGCTAAACTTGGGAGGTTTGAACAAGTCACGTGCTGTTCTTACCGTCTTCATCCTTCTGCCTCGAACCACCATCTTCAACATCGCAAACACTGATGACTGCTTTATAGAACCCCATCTGCTATTGCTTTTCATTCTTATGTCGAATTATAATTGGTGTCACTCATGAATATATCCCTACTGGTGCAAGATCTTTCAGAATCACCACATTATCCATCCGACTCACCCATCCGACTCAGAACTCGATTCTTCGCTGCTGCTCTATATATCTCTGGTCTAGCTCTGTACTCAGTTCTCTCTGTAACGTTTCTGAACTGCTTGCGCATGTGTCCTATGGAATTCTTTTCCGATCTCGAACCTTTCTATTCCCCAAGGAGTGCCGGAATTTGTTTAGGTGCATTGTTTCACGTTGCATGTTCGGTTCTCAATTAACTATTCTTTTCGCCAGTGCCTCAATCAAGATAGCACCAAGCCATTTAGACATTTTTATGATTATATCTATGGTATACTATTGGAGGAGCGATGTTCTCCTTGTCTCCTGCTTCATTACTATAGAGACCAACTTTGATAATGCTAGTGTAGTAGAGGCTTAATGTATAGTACATTGTGGTATTTAGTCTAATAGATCTCTTACTCGACACATAACTATTTCTCCAGTAAATAAGATTCAGAATTCGGAAATAATTCATACAAGCACTACGCAGGCTATGCAAGCTAGATAGCACTAGCTAGCCATTCTCGGCAATATTGATATGTCGGCAAGGTCGTCGCTAAGCGTGCTAGGGCTAGTAGGCAATGGCGGATTCGCTAAAAACGCTATGCAGGTATATAGACTACATAGCGCTACCTAGACTTTGTCAGGTTTCGTGATGGGATGTAAGAGAGCGTACTCTTGGCTCTATACATAACGCTAATTTTCAGGGAGCTCTTTCTCATGAGCCATATATGATATTCAATGATGTTGGAGACATTGTAACCTAATTTGTTGACAGATGTTTTACTCACCAATAGCCAATCCATCTTCCGTTAAGGGCGACTGGCAAATTCAATATCCATACCTGAAGACCTAATTTAGGAAAAGCTGCTATGCTCAGATATATTGCTTTTGAATCAGAAGCTCAATTCATACCGTATTGGTTAACGCAATAAATGAGTCAACGGCATAAGCATCCCCTTTCAGGTTGCCAGGTATTGTTCATAAACGAAAGGAATTGGTAGCTGGTTTGAATCACACTAACCTTGGTAACGCAGAATCTCTCTGTCGACTCGTTTAGGATTCATCAGCATAGGGGAAAAAAGAAACTCTCCAGAGCCGGGATCGAACCAGCAACATTCAGCTGGCGGTATCCATTACAGTCTGACGCTCTTCCAGCTGAGCTACCCAGACTCGTTCATAACGGAGTTACGTGTAGAGTATTGCAGCGGGGCTTTCGGCCAACTTAGGCGAGTCTAAGTCTCTGCGATTCCATTTGTTTTTTTAATGAGCCAGAATTAGAGCAGAACCAATTATTCAGACGCATGGCTTTCATTATCTTCATTCGTGGACAGTCGCACTTGGTTATCAATAATGGGTTCGGTGCAGCGCCGCACTGAGGGCTTTGATCGAAACCAGATTCCTGGGCCCAGGCATCATTGGATTTCTTGTGATTGAGTACCACAGTAAACCCCCCAACGGTCAAGTACTAATTTCTTTTTGAAGATATAGCTTCTAATATGTGAAGAAATCATTGTAGTCAATAAGTACATGCTCCGTGTGTTTCCAACATCCCGAAATAACAAACTCTATAACTTAGCCTTGGCCGCCCCGCTGACGTGGTGTTCCCTCTTGGCCAACTCTCTCAAATCCTTCCTGAGAATCTTCCCAGCCGCACTAGTGATAAAAAAGTCAACAATCTACCTCGTACAAGGAAGTGGCAGTGCGAAGGTATTACCTTTTAGGAATCGTGTCAATTAGCACAACGCCTAATTAATTTATTAGCACGCTTGTTCGCATCAAGAAGAATATAGGAACATACCACCACGCAAATATTTATGCTTGGCCACTCTCGTCTGAATCCAGGATTGGATGGCATGAGAGAAAGCGTCTTTCTCTGCTACCGTCTTAAATGCAGCGACGCCTCCGCGGGGAACAACATATGCTCTGAAGTAACATAATTTATTAAGCACTCCGAGGTTCAATTCGACCTAGAATGTGAGTACGTACCTCGGTAACTCTGTTGCTTCAACCTCCGAATGAACACCAATGACACCAGCATCGAGGACATCAGGGTGAGTGAGAAGCACGGCTTCCAGGTCGGCGGGAGGCACTGTGGAAACAATTTTGTCGCTGTTTATATTTGTTTGTGCGATACCACTAACCTTGGAATCCCTAGAATGTCGACACGGTTGTTAATATCAAAATTTACTCCCAATGTATAAATTAAAATATACCTTATATTTAATCAATTCCTTCTTCCTGTCAACTATTTGAAAGAAATTATCTTTGTCAACGATCGCGACATCGCCAGTCTTGAACCAGCCATCGGGAGTGATAGCGTCCCGTGTAGCTTCCGGATTGTTCAAATAACCCTAGAACCAATTTATCAACAAATTCAGCTATGGCAAAAAGTGGCAGAGCACACAACACACTTTCATGACATTCGGACCCTTGATCCAAATTTCGCCAGGTTCACCCTCAGGAGCATCAGTCTCATCGTCCAATACAAGCCGTGCTTGTACATTGGAGACAAGAGTACCGATCGTACCGGGCTTATCTATCCAATCGTAGGTATCTTGCATGATACATGTTGGGCTGGTCTCCGTTAAGCCCCATCCTGAGTATCGGATCTTAAAATCAGATAAAATATTCAGAGTGCCTGCGGAAATAACACCCACCTTGAGGAAAGTTGCAATCGACGCCCAATTTCTTTAAACGGGCATCGACTTTAGATGTTAAGCCTTCACCTAGAGGCGCTGCACCGGAGAAAAGGATTCTGAGGCTTCTCATATCATAATTCTCAGGAGCTATTTCCCCCCGATGTTAGATAGCCCGGGAAAGCGTAAAGCAGTTGGCTTACCAGGATGATTTGCAAGAACGATCAGGATAGGAGGAACGATTAGGGCACAAGTGATCTTATATTTCTGGACATATGCGCAGAAGTCTTCAGGATTGAATTGGGACATAACAACTTGAGGGGCTCCAAGGAAGAAAGGAAGTAAGACGAGCGTAGTGAGACCATAAATGTGGAACTAATGTATATATTTCAATATCGAAAAATTAAAATTAAAATTAAATAAATTACGTACGAATGGTAAAACGCTAAGCATGCAGTCAGAATGATTCGGTCTTAAATTCATGTTAAATCGGGGCTCAACCATGACAATAACGCTGTTAACGTTCTTATGCGTAAGCTAAGAAATAGATGTAAGATCCGAATGAGAATTATAGCCACTATAGGTCACTCACTTCGACGCCCTTCGACTTGGAGGTAGTACCAGAAGAGTAGCAAATCATGACGGTCTCATGTGAGAGGGAGCCATCGAAATTCTCCACCTTTTGCAATTGGCCCTTTCCCAGGAGTTCATCATATCGCTTCAGCCCTTTAAGTTTGGGATCTGCCATTAACGTAGCAGGGCCGACCAAAATGATACGCTTTCTGATTTCAGCATCGCTCACTTTCATTAGCTTCAGTATGGCGTGCGCATTGCCAACCAATGCTGGATGAGTGAAGACATAGTATGCGCCACTGTCCTGAGAAATAATCAGTCTCCGAGGAACGGGAAATCAAAATATAGACTCACCTGAAGCTGATGCAACAACTCAGGAGGCGTATAAGAGCTATTTACAGTCGTTATCCGCATTCCTGCTGCAATACCTCCCAAGAGCGCAATGGGCCATTGGACTGAGTTAGGGGAGAATATGGCCATGATATCTCCTCGCCTTTGACCCAAGATATTCCTCAATCCCCAACCAAATTCCAAACTCAACTTACGCACATCCCCTCGTGTCAGTGTGAATCCCGTGGGTGCATCAATATATGCAGGCAAGCTAGAATCATAATTATTCGAGAAGACTTGCGTGAAAATTGAACGTTCTGGGATTGGGATGTAAGGATTGGTTGAGCGATAGATTCGGGGCATGGTGGGCTCGGTGGGAGATTGACGAGTATATACCAACTATGTAGCATAACATACCGGTGCACACAGTAGGCACCCGCGCGTACCTACGCGTACCTATTCTTTGCGTGCCCAGAGGCCTAAAAGTTGATACATGAACGCATCAATATCAAGGGTTGGCAAAAGTGTCATTAGTATAGTAGTCTAGTCTTCTGTATTCGGTTAGTTCAATGTATGTGTTGGTCAGTTATTATTTACAATATGGAGGTTTAAATTGCGGAGAGAGCAAGTATTTTGAAACATTTTTTCGACGAATTTTTCGATTATTTCTCAACCATTTCCTGCAGTCGAGGCTCTCAACGATTTTCAGATGCTTTCCAAAAATTTCTGAGGTAAATAACTTATGATCTGTGCAAACTGAGGGGGTGGGGGAAAAGGAAAAAAATGCAACTTGGCCCCCGGTTTTTCCTTTTATTTCTTTAAGAGAACTTAAGTTCCGAGTTTAAGTGAATTTATTTTGACTTATTCAATTTAATTTACATGCGAAATTGAGGCCAAAAAGCTTAACTGAGTGAAGTGGCCTCTACAGCTTAAGTCCACGGGCGCGCATTGCCAGAAAAGGAAGCCGTGCCTGCATGTGTATGTTATGTTACACAGTTGGTCTTGCCTGGAGATTGACATTGCTTGAATTTGACTACTTAGTTAAGGAGATCATGTGATGGGACCGAGCGAGATCCAGCGACAGTCGGCAATAGTCGGTAATCTGCTAAGCCGGTCGCTTTGATCAGGAACGCATAGGAACACCTGGATATGCCTTAAAGTTAGACGTTTACCAATATTCATGACAACAAAAAAAAATGTAATGGGATATGTAAAGAATGTAATATTCTCTATTAATCCGTGACGTAACGTAATTACAACAATGATTGGTCTTCCCGAAAGAAGCAACTTTCCGCCGGTATCCTGCGGACGCACAAAGCAGTCATCTACACGGCCAAACATCCAATGTCTGGATTCCAGACTTTCGATCCCTAAGCGCCCATTCCGCTTGCTTTCACCTTTCAATGTACCGTTTTCCAGACTTATTCATGGTTCGTTTCTCACTTACAGACCCTTTTAGGGAATGATCTCCACGGACCATGTTCTCCTCGAGCTGGACCCGATCTACAACACCGAAGAGTTCCACGATGCTATAGTTCCCGCTTCCTCCGCTGCTGCCGGTCTCCGCTGATTCCCCTCTGCTTCAAGTTCTTGCGATAAAGAATTGATACTACATCTGTGAGTGCGTTCATTTGGGGCCCGACGCTGCGTGCGTTCCCCCTCCCCCCTTGGGCCCGACGCTGCGTGCGTTCCCCATCCTCCCTTTGGGCCCGATGCTGCGTGTGTCACCCTCCTTCCCTGGTGCCGAGTGCTGCGTGCGTTCCCTCCTTCCCCCATGGGCTCGACGCCGCGTCCCTACTCAAACCCGCGGATTACCCCCTCTGGCTAATTGTTGTCCGGCAGACCTATAATGTCCCATGGAGAGGACTCAGTCGATTGTTACTGTAAGATCCGATCGGGCCCTACCCTGCCATGCCTGAAAGAGTAAATGCCCCGGCCTCTTGACCCATTCGTCAAAACTGATCAAATCGAGCAATCTATCTTATCGAAGAGCAAATCATATGCATATATTCAGTTATATTCCCTAAGGACAGTAACCCTAGCTTACATCAGCCTACAAACGGAGACTAGATACACTATCGACCGTGGTTAGCGAAATGCAATGAGAAAAGGAAGTTCTGAATGAATTCTCAAACCATGGCATGGTTTTGGCATTTCGTAAAAGGGAGTGTGGGTAGTTGCTCAAGTGTGCACCGTGAACAACTATAAGGGTGCCCGTCACCGGTGTTGGCAATGAGCACGAACGAATGAACAATGTGACACACATCACATCGTCGGATTGTCCCAGCGGAGGCAAATTCAGACTCTGTCCTCGAAGCGATCACCAAAGCACTTATTATTCCAAAATTTTTTGCTAGCAACATGAATGACAGTAAAATTAGGTAGTCGGCCATTTGATTTTCGAAGATCTTAAATGAGGTGGCAGTAGCTAGCTGTACTAAAGTGCCTCAATTTTGCGAATTCTACCATACATGATTAATTACCACGATATAAACAATAACTACTGAGTGATAATTGGTGGTTAAATTGACATTCTATTCATGTCATCGCATTGGTATGATAATTTCTGCCCAGACCCAGGTCATAGTTGGGATACGCACTCCTGAGTTATTAATTGTGTAGTAAGGTCTGCCTCTCTTAGGTTTGCGCCCCCGGGCCCCTCAAAATAAAAATGAGATTATATAAACAATGGATTTGAGCCATACCACCGGCCACTACTCTTTTGAGGCAGAGCAGGGCTGGGCTCAATCAGATCTAACAGTAACAATCGACTAGGAACTCTTCCATGGAATACCCGCTGGTTCCACGTTTCTCCCCGTATTGATTCGTCCGAGGCTACTCTAATTTGCCAGGGCCGTAACTCCGGGATTGGCTCTCTCCGGTTACACGGTCATACTTTCCCGCGTTATCTTACTGTGACACTTCTTGTCACACTCCGCAGAAAACATTTATGTTACATGATACTCCCTATCTACACTCACCACTAACAATTCCCTACCCCTCTCCCCACTCTCCTATCTAGAGGAAACAATCTGGGATAAGAAGAGAACGATAGGCAGTCCCAAATGGTGACAGCATAGTCTCAGGTCAAACTATGAGTTAGCCGAGCAGCCCAACTTCACTTTGTGAGCAAATAATAAATATCTTAATTCTTAATTTCTTATGGAAGTCTCTTTGCTAATAAGGATTCAAAAACCCTTTAGTTACTAATCACTGAGAGACATGACTTTCTGCAGCTTTCCTCACTTGCTTACAGCACATAGTAAGTATATTAACATCTCACCTGTAAAAAAAAGACCGAATTCTGCGTATTTCATATAATAGACCTGACACAGTCTCTTTCCCAGGCTTCCCTCCACATCTCTCTATCAGCACTGTTACTGCATGACTGTACTGTTCAATGCTCCTCCTCACCCAGTTCGAACTTTCTTCTGGCATCTCAAATATCCCACTCCTCCTCGCTTCACGATATCGTTTGAATTCCTTGATAGGACGCTCCTTCAATGCTTCCTACTTTACGTTATCGGCTGAATCTCAAGTACTATCGGAAGGCGTATCAAATATAGGCATGCGTAGAACCGCAATATCTTCCAGAAGCGTTGCTACCCGTCTTACTTACTCAGTATAAAACCCCAAGCAACTTCGAACATTTACTCTTTAGTTCCTCCATGGCTATCCTGCAGTCTCACTTTGCATGTCATCTCAAGGACCAGTCTACTGTTCTTATCCCATATACGGAGCCCGAGCGGCGTCAGGTTAAAAATACAGATATTGGGCCCTGAGTGATGGCTTTTCATCAATAGCTTTTCATCATTGAGTTTAGTCTCTTACCGGGAGATCCATAAGAGCTTATCAGAGAATACAAATGACAGTAAACTCTATACAGACAAGTCTCTCTAATGGTTTGATGCATTCAGAGGACCCCGGATGACACTGTATAAGTAACAGGGAATATCGGCAAGGTCTC
>KN837179.1:187426-209046 GCA_000827215.1 Sphaerobolus stellatus SS14
GACCAGTTGCAGCTGTTTTGATAGATCAGTTCATTGGAGTAGATGCGATCTATCCTAGAGTGGATGTCACGTTGATTTTGATGCCATGTATGGAATATTATATCTGGATTTTCTCTTCGCCAGCCATCTAGGAGACCAAAGAGGGATTTGAAATTGGCGAGGGCCTCTCTAGGGCCTTGTGGATCATTGTGCGCTGGTAGGCGGTCAATGCTATCTTCAACGACGTTAAAATCACCTAGTAGCATATGGATTGTGGGCAGACCATCTGCTCGCCATTTTCTATGTAGATCTGACCACAATGTTTGGTTCTCAGTGGATGTGTTTGGGGCATATATGTTGAGGATGTTTAGTGTTTTATCATCATGCCAGGGTAAGCAGAGAAGAAGGGCTCTGCCAGGAATTATTTCAATGCCTTGGGCTTCTTTCCATGCTGTTAGTTGTTTATTGAGGAGGAATGCAACTCCTTTAGAGTTGGGGTTGTCATTATCTATACTGCTAAGAATTTGTAGTCTTCCACTGAAAGTGTCTTCAAGTCTGCGTAACTCTGCTGTAGAGATATGGGATTCCTGTATGGCAAGGACTCCAATTTGGTTCTGTCGCATGACTTGCCAGAGATGGCTCCATTTGTCACGAGTGGTATTTGATCCTCCACCACGGATATTGAGGGAGGAGATTTGTAGGCTTCCTCGGAGATTTTTCTTGTTTGTGCGGGGCTGTGGTGCAATGTTGCCTCTGCTGTCATTCTGCGGTGGCAGAGTAAGTTGTTGTCGTTGAGCAAGGAATTCAAAGGGGTCTGAGGTTGGTGGAGAGGATGGCCTAGCAAAATTTTGCCAGGCATTGACAGAGAGCAGACGGCTTGAGCTTTGGGTTGACGAATGGTTACTGTTTCGTGTAGGAGAGCTGATGTTTATATTGAGGTTTGGCAGTGGTAGGTGGGGACTGCTTGGGTTAACAGAGTCCTCACTGGCATTGCTCTCAGAGTCTGAGGGGTCATCAAATAGTTGGTTATTGCCATCTGAATGGGCAGTTGCTCTGTACAATGTGTTTGTGACAGGGCCATGGTGTTGCATTGGGGTATTAATGCTGGAGAAGAAAGCGGTGGGGGCTTTGTTATTTGCACTGGTGGATGTGCTATTGCTGCTTTCAGGGTCGGAGCCGTCATGGCAGGGCAATTCTCCTTGGAGAGAAGACCGGCCAGTTTGGCTCCTGTTGGTGACGGTCCTGCTTATGCTCTCTCTATCAACTTCATTGGAAAAACTGCCGGCAGTACGGCCTCCTTGGCGGACAGAGAGACGGGTTGTATAACCCGAGGCAGCAATTGCCGTCTGCGTAGTGTTTTTACATTGAGATTTAGTAGTCGCATGCTTAATAGATCTGTTTTTACGACTATTATACAGACCCAGGTGACATTCCGGACACCACGGCTGGGCTTGCTTGCATCCTATAATAGACTGAGGCAAACAATCCATGATAGTTAGCTGAGCTTTGGCTGGTGTGCGACGATGAGCCCAGGGCAGCGTATTGGGGGTAAAAGGTTTACTGGTTTGGCATCAGGGCTTTCCTATCCCATCCTAAGACGGTTAGTGTATTTGGGCGATGATGCGGGTTGAGGGAAAATTCTTTCTGGTTTGTTTAGAGGTCTATTTAGATCTAATTTGTGTTGCAGCAGCTTATATGGTTTAAGCTGTGATTGTATAGTATATTGTCTTGTTCACTTTTTATTGTACAGGAATATCTCTGTTAACATTGGGACTTTTATGATTTATAATCCCTTTTGTTTTATTTTGTTTTATTTTATTTTATCTTATTTTTATTTTAATTTATTATATTTTGGATTGAGCTCTCGGAGTGCTCTGTCTACTGTTGTTCGGACATGCCTCATCATGTGGTCGGCTATGGGCGTAGGCTTATGTCATCCTCAGGCACATTCGCGCCATCTCTGATTTGATTCATAATATTTTTATTTTATTTTATTTTTAAAATAGCATTAGTCCTCGTTACAATTACAACAAAGTGTCTCGAGATTGTCCATCACATGTGATTGACACAGTTTTCCGTTGCTCGGACACACCCCGTCCTGTGGACGACTGGGGAGCGAGCTTATGTCATGGTCGGATACTTTTCCTCGCACCATCTGGTTTTTTATTTAATTTTTATTTAATTTAATTTAATTTTTATTTTAATTATTTAGTGGATTTGATTCCTGGGATTGAGTGAATTCATTTTGACATATTTAATTTAATTTAATTTTTATTTTAATTATTTAGTGGATTTGATTCCTGGGATTGAGTGAATTCATTTTGACATATTTAATTTAATTTAATTTTTATTTTAATTATTTAGTGGATTTGATTCCTGGGATTGAGTGAATTCATTTTGACATATTTAATTTAATTTAATTTTTATTTTAATTATTTAGTGGATTTGATTCCTGGGATTGAGTGAATTCATTTTGACATATTTAATTTAATTTAATTTTTATTTTAATTATTTAGTGGATTTGATTCCTGGGATTGAGTGAATTCATTTTGACATATTTAATTTAATTTAATTTTTATTTTAATTATTTAGTGGATTTGATTCCTGGGATTGAGTGAATTCATTTTGACATATTTAATTTAATTTAATTTTTATTTTAATTATTTAGTGGATTTGATTCCTGGGATTGAGTGAATTCATTTTGACATATTTAATTTAATTTAATTTTTATTTTAATTATTTAGTGGATTTGATTCCTGGGATTGAGTGAATTCATTTTGACATATTTAATTTAATTTAATTTTTATTTTAATTATTTAGTGGATTTGATTCCTGGGATTGAGTGAATTCATTTTGACATATTTAATTTAATTTAATTTTTATTTTAATTATTTAGTGGATTTGATTCCTGGGATTGAGTGAATTCATTTTGACATATTTAATTTAATTTAATTTTTATTTTAATTATTTAGTGGATTTGATTCCTGGGATTGAGTGAATTCATTTTGACATATTTAATTTAATTTAATTTTTATTTTAATTATTTAGTGGATTTGATTCCTGGGATTGAGTGAATTCATTTTGACATATTTAATTTAATTTAATTTTTATTTTAATTATTTAGTGGATTTGATTCCTGGGATTGAGTGAATTCATTTTGACATATTTAATTTAATTTAATTTTTATTTTAATTATTTAGTGGATTTGATTCCTGGGATTGAGTGAATTCATTTTGACATATTTAATTTAATTTAATTTTTATTTTAATTATTTAGTGGATTTGATTCCTGGGATTGAGTGAATTCATTTTGACATATTTAATTTAATTTAATTTTTATTTTAATTATTTAGTGGATTTGATTCCTGGGATTGAGTGAATTCATTTTGACATATTTAATTTAATTTAATTTTTATTTTAATTATTTAGTGGATTTGATTCCTGGGATTGAGTGAATTCATTTTGACATATTTAATTTAATTTAATTTTTATTTTAATTATTTAGTGGATTTGATTCCTGGGATTGAGTGAATTCATTTTGACATATTTAATTTAATTTAATTTTTATTTTAATTATTTAGTGGATTTGATTCCTGGGATTGAGTGAATTCATTTTGACATATTTAATTTAATTTAATTTTTATTTTAATTATTTAGTGGATTTGATTCCTGGGATTGAGTGAATTCATTTTGACATATTTAATTTAATTTAATTTTTATTTTAATTATTTAGTGGATTTGATTCCTGGGATTGAGTGAATTCATTTTGACATATTTAATTTAATTTAATTTTTATTTTAATTATTTAGTGGATTTGATTCCTGGGATTGAGTGAATTCATTTTGACATATTTAATTTAATTTAATTTTTATTTTAATTATTTAGTGGATTTGATTCCTGGGATTGAGTGAATTCATTTTGACATATTTAATTTAATTTAATTTTTATTTTAATTATTTAGTGGATTTGATTCCTGGGATTGAGTGAATTCATTTTGACATATTTAATTTAATTTAATTTTTATTTTAATTATTTAGTGGATTTGATTCCTGGGATTGAGTGAATTCATTTTGACATATTTAATTTAATTTAATTTTTATTTTAATTATTTAGTGGATTTGATTCCTGGGATTGAGTGAATTCATTTTGACATATTTAATTTAATTTAATTTTTATTTTAATTATTTAGTGGATTTGATTCCTGGGATTGAGTGAATTCATTTTGACATATTTAATTTAATTTAATTTTTATTTTAATTATTTAGTGGATTTGATTCCTGGGATTGAGTGAATTCATTTTGACATATTTAATTTAATTTAATTTTTATTTTAATTATTTAGTGGATTTGATTCCTGGGATTGAGTGAATTCATTTTGACATATTTAATTTAATTTAATTTTTATTTTAATTATTTAGTGGATTTGATTCCTGGGATTGAGTGAATTCATTTTGACATATTTAATTTAATTTAATTTTTATTTTAATTATTTAGTGGATTTGATTCCTGGGATTGAGTGAATTCATTTTGACATATTTAATTTAATTTAATTTTTATTTTAATTATTTAGTGGATTTGATTCCTGGGATTGAGTGAATTCATTTTGACATATTTAATTTAATTTAATTTTTATTTTAATTATTTAGTGGATTTGATTCCTGGGATTGAGTGAATTCATTTTGACATATTTAATTTAATTTAATTTTTATTTTAATTATTTAGTGGATTTGATTCCTGGGATTGAGTGAATTCATTTTGACATATTTAATTTAATTTAATTTTTATTTTAATTATTTAGTGGATTTGATTCCTGGGATTGAGTGAATTCATTTTGACATATTTAATTTAATTTAATTTTTATTTTAATTATTTAGTGGATTTGATTCCTGGGATTGAGTGAATTCATTTTGACATATTTAATTTAATTTAATTTTTATTTTAATTATTTAGTGGATTTGATTCCTGGGATTGAGTGAATTCATTTTGACATATTTAATTTAATTTAATTTTTATTTTAATTATTTAGTGGATTTGATTCCTGGGATTGAGTGAATTCATTTTGACATATTTAATTTAATTTAATTTTTATTTTAATTATTTAGTGGATTTGATTCCTGGGATTGAGTGAATTCATTTTGACATATTTAATTTAATTTAATTTTTATTTTAATTATTTAGTGGATTTGATTCCTGGGATTGAGTGAATTCATTTTGACATATTTAATTTAATTTAATTTTTATTTTAATTATTTAGTGGATTTGATTCCTGGGATTGAGTGAATTCATTTTGACATATTTAATTTAATTTAATTTTTATTTTAATTATTTAGTGGATTTGATTCCTGGGATTGAGTGAATTCATTTTGACATATTTAATTTAATTTAATTTTTATTTTAATTATTTAGTGGATTTGATTCCTGGGATTGAGTGAATTCATTTTGACATATTTAATTTAATTTAATTTTTATTTTAATTATTTAGTGGATTTGATTCCTGGGATTGAGTGAATTCATTTTGACATATTTAATTTAATTTAATTTTTATTTTAATTATTTAGTGGATTTGATTCCTGGGATTGAGTGAATTCATTTTGACATATTTAATTTAATTTAATTTTTATTTTAATTATTTAGTGGATTTGATTCCTGGGATTGAGTGAATTCATTTTGACATATTTAATTTAATTTAATTTTTATTTTAATTATTTAGTGGATTTGATTCCTGGGATTGAGTGAATTCATTTTGACATATTTAATTTAATTTAATTTTTATTTTAATTATTTAGTGGATTTGATTCCTGGGATTGAGTGAATTCATTTTGACATATTTAATTTAATTTAATTTTTATTTTAATTATTTAGTGGATTTGATTCCTGGGATTGAGTGAATTCATTTTGACATATTTAATTTAATTTAATTTTTATTTTAATTATTTAGTGGATTTGATTCCTGGGATTGAGTGAATTCATTTTGACATATTTAATTTAATTTAATTTTTATTTTAATTATTTAGTGGATTTGATTCCTGGGATTGAGTGAATTCATTTTGACATATTTAATTTAATTTAATTTTTATTTTAATTATTTAGTGGATTTGATTCCTGGGATTGAGTGAATTCATTTTGACATATTTAATTTAATTTAATTTTTATTTTAATTATTTAGTGGATTTGATTCCTGGGATTGAGTGAATTCATTTTGACATATTTAATTTAATTTAATTTTTATTTTAATTATTTAGTGGATTTGATTCCTGGGATTGAGTGAATTCATTTTGACATATTTAATTTAATTTAATTTTTATTTTAATTATTTAGTGGATTTGATTCCTGGGATTGAGTGAATTCATTTTGACATATTTAATTTAATTTAATTTTTATTTTAATTATTTAGTGGATTTGATTCCTGGGATTGAGTGAATTCATTTTGACATATTTAATTTAATTTAATTTTTATTTTAATTATTTAGTGGATTTGATTCCTGGGATTGAGTGAATTCATTTTGACATATTTAATTTAATTTAATTTTTATTTTAATTATTTAGTGGATTTGATTCCTGGGATTGAGTGAATTCATTTTGACATATTTAATTTAATTTAATTTTTATTTTAATTATTTAGTGGATTTGATTCCTGGGATTGAGTGAATTCATTTTGACATATTTAATTTAATTTAATTTTTATTTTAATTATTTAGTGGATTTGATTCCTGGGATTGAGTGAATTCATTTTGACATATTTAATTTAATTTAATTTTTATTTTAATTATTTAGTGGATTTGATTCCTGGGATTGAGTGAATTCATTTTGACATATTTAATTTAATTTAATTTTTATTTTAATTATTTAGTGGATTTGATTCCTGGGATTGAGTGAATTCATTTTGACATATTTAATTTAATTTAATTTTTATTTTAATTATTTAGTGGATTTGATTCCTGGGATTGAGTGAATTCATTTTGACATATTTAATTTAATTTAATTTTTATTTTAATTATTTAGTGGATTTGATTCCTGGGATTGAGTGAATTCATTTTGACATATTTAATTTAATTTAATTTTTATTTTAATTATTTAGTGGATTTGATTCCTGGGATTGAGTGAATTCATTTTGACATATTTAATTTAATTTAATTTTTATTTTAATTATTTAGTGGATTTGATTCCTGGGATTGAGTGAATTCATTTTGACATATTTAATTTAATTTAATTTTTATTTTAATTATTTAGTGGATTTGATTCCTGGGATTGAGTGAATTCATTTTGACATATTTAATTTAATTTAATTTTTATTTTAATTATTTAGTGGATTTGATTCCTGGGATTGAGTGAATTCATTTTGACATATTTAATTTAATTTAATTTTTATTTTAATTATTTAGTGGATTTGATTCCTGGGATTGAGTGAATTCATTTTGACATATTTAATTTAATTTAATTTTTATTTTAATTATTTAGTGGATTTGATTCCTGGGATTGAGTGAATTCATTTTGACATATTTAATTTAATTTAATTTTTATTTTAATTATTTAGTGGATTTGATTCCTGGGATTGAGTGAATTCATTTTGACATATTTAATTTAATTTAATTTTTATTTTAATTATTTAGTGGATTTGATTCCTGGGATTGAGTGAATTCATTTTGACATATTTAATTTAATTTAATTTTTATTTTAATTATTTAGTGGATTTGATTCCTGGGATTGAGTGAATTCATTTTGACATATTTAATTTAATTTAATTTTTATTTTAATTATTTAGTGGATTTGATTCCTGGGATTGAGTGAATTCATTTTGACATATTTAATTTAATTTAATTTTTATTTTAATTATTTAGTGGATTTGATTCCTGGGATTGAGTGAATTCATTTTGACATATTTAATTTAATTTAATTTTTATTTTAATTATTTAGTGGATTTGATTCCTGGGATTGAGTGAATTCATTTTGACATATTTAATTTAATTTAATTTTTATTTTAATTATTTAGTGGATTTGATTCCTGGGATTGAGTGAATTCATTTTGACATATTTAATTTAATTTAATTTTTATTTTAATTATTTAGTGGATTTGATTCCTGGGATTGAGTGAATTCATTTTGACATATTTAATTTAATTTAATTTTTATTTTAATTATTTAGTGGATTTGATTCCTGGGATTGAGTGAATTCATTTTGACATATTTAATTTAATTTAATTTTTATTTTAATTATTTAGTGGATTTGATTCCTGGGATTGAGTGAATTCATTTTGACATATTTAATTTAATTTAATTTTTATTTTAATTATTTAGTGGATTTGATTCCTGGGATTGAGTGAATTCATTTTGACATATTTAATTTAATTTAATTTTTATTTTAATTATTTAGTGGATTTGATTCCTGGGATTGAGTGAATTCATTTTGACATATTTAATTTAATTTAATTTTTATTTTAATTATTTAGTGGATTTGATTCCTGGGATTGAGTGAATTCATTTTGACATATTTAATTTAATTTAATTTTTATTTTAATTATTTAGTGGATTTGATTCCTGGGATTGAGTGAATTCATTTTGACATATTTAATTTAATTTAATTTTTATTTTAATTATTTAGTGGATTTGATTCCTGGGATTGAGTGAATTCATTTTGACATATTTAATTTAATTTAATTTTTATTTTAATTATTTAGTGGATTTGATTCCTGGGATTGAGTGAATTCATTTTGACATATTTAATTTAATTTAATTTTTATTTTAATTATTTAGTGGATTTGATTCCTGGGATTGAGTGAATTCATTTTGACATATTTAATTTAATTTAATTTTTATTTTAATTATTTAGTGGATTTGATTCCTGGGATTGAGTGAATTCATTTTGACATATTTAATTTAATTTAATTTTTATTTTAATTATTTAGTGGATTTGATTCCTGGGATTGAGTGAATTCATTTTGACATATTTAATTTAATTTAATTTTTATTTTAATTATTTAGTGGATTTGATTCCTGGGATTGAGTGAATTCATTTTGACATATTTAATTTAATTTAATTTTTATTTTAATTATTTAGTGGATTTGATTCCTGGGATTGAGTGAATTCATTTTGACATATTTAATTTAATTTAATTTTTATTTTAATTATTTAGTGGATTTGATTCCTGGGATTGAGTGAATTCATTTTGACATATTTAATTTAATTTAATTTTTATTTTAATTATTTAGTGGATTTGATTCCTGGGATTGAGTGAATTCATTTTGACATATTTAATTTAATTTAATTTTTATTTTAATTATTTAGTGGATTTGATTCCTGGGATTGAGTGAATTCATTTTGACATATTTAATTTAATTTAATTTTTATTTTAATTATTTAGTGGATTTGATTCCTGGGATTGAGTGAATTCATTTTGACATATTTAATTTAATTTAATTTTTATTTTAATTATTTAGTGGATTTGATTCCTGGGATTGAGTGAATTCATTTTGACATATTTAATTTAATTTAATTTTTATTTTAATTATTTAGTGGATTTGATTCCTGGGATTGAGTGAATTCATTTTGACATATTTAATTTAATTTAATTTTTATTTTAATTATTTAGTGGATTTGATTCCTGGGATTGAGTGAATTCATTTTGACATATTTAATTTAATTTAATTTTTATTTTAATTATTTAGTGGATTTGATTCCTGGGATTGAGTGAATTCATTTTGACATATTTAATTTAATTTAATTTTTATTTTAATTATTTAGTGGATTTGATTCCTGGGATTGAGTGAATTCATTTTGACATATTTAATTTAATTTAATTTTTATTTTAATTATTTAGTGGATTTGATTCCTGGGATTGAGTGAATTCATTTTGACATATTTAATTTAATTTAATTTTTATTTTAATTATTTAGTGGATTTGATTCCTGGGATTGAGTGAATTCATTTTGACATATTTAATTTAATTTAATTTTTATTTTAATTATTTAGTGGATTTGATTCCTGGGATTGAGTGAATTCATTTTGACATATTTAATTTAATTTAATTTTTATTTTAATTATTTAGTGGATTTGATTCCTGGGATTGAGTGAATTCATTTTGACATATTTAATTTAATTTAATTTTTATTTTAATTATTTAGTGGATTTGATTCCTGGGATTGAGTGAATTCATTTTGACATATTTAATTTAATTTAATTTTTATTTTAATTATTTAGTGGATTTGATTCCTGGGATTGAGTGAATTCATTTTGACATATTTAATTTAATTTAATTTTTATTTTAATTATTTAGTGGATTTGATTCCTGGGATTGAGTGAATTCATTTTGACATATTTAATTTAATTTAATTTTTATTTTAATTATTTAGTGGATTTGATTCCTGGGATTGAGTGAATTCATTTTGACATATTTAATTTAATTTAATTTTTATTTTAATTATTTAGTGGATTTGATTCCTGGGATTGAGTGAATTCATTTTGACATATTTAATTTAATTTAATTTTTATTTTAATTATTTAGTGGATTTGATTCCTGGGATTGAGTGAATTCATTTTGACATATTTAATTTAATTTAATTTTTATTTTAATTATTTAGTGGATTTGATTCCTGGGATTGAGTGAATTCATTTTGACATATTTAATTTAATTTAATTTTTATTTTAATTATTTAGTGGATTTGATTCCTGGGATTGAGTGAATTCATTTTGACATATTTAATTTAATTTAATTTTTATTTTAATTATTTAGTGGATTTGATTCCTGGGATTGAGTGAATTCATTTTGACATATTTAATTTAATTTAATTTTTATTTTAATTATTTAGTGGATTTGATTCCTGGGATTGAGTGAATTCATTTTGACATATTTAATTTAATTTAATTTTTATTTTAATTATTTAGTGGATTTGATTCCTGGGATTGAGTGAATTCATTTTGACATATTTAATTTAATTTAATTTTTATTTTAATTATTTAGTGGATTTGATTCCTGGGATTGAGTGAATTCATTTTGACATATTTAATTTAATTTAATTTTACGCAAGATAACAGTTGTGGATGAAAAGAGTATATAGTGCATATATTATAGTACATAAATTGTCTGAGGAAAATAGACTACAAAAAAAGGATATTTAGGGAGGGGTTAGATGCGGCGGTTGTGAAAGGCGGGGTGGTGCTAGTAGGGGTCATATTGAGGACAGAGACGGCGATTGAGAAGGGGTAGCTAATCGGGGCGCGAGTGGCTGGAGAGCGGTGATTCTCATGTGGACGTAACCTTCGATTGTGATAAAGGTCCTTTGTTAGCCACGGCCATCGTGTTCGGCTGTCTTATCGGCACGGGATTTCAAGGGTCAGAAGGAAGGGAATTGGACGATAGGGAGAGGTGTATGACGAAAGCCATGTGTGTGATAGACTGGGGGCGACAAAGGAATATGAGGGACGACAAAGGAGTATGAGGGACGACGTCGGAGGAAACGTGACGTGTTCTTGTTTGGGTTTGTTTGGTCAGTGGCACGCAGAGGGCACTGGCTCACTGCGAGTCGTTCCCTGTCGTGGTGCTCTACCTGGTGTTTTCACAGCAGGAGGTACTCTGTGGGGAGGGGCAGATGGTGTTCTCTAGGCGACCCACCTTTGTCGAGAAAATCGACGCAGGAAGGGCTGGAACGCCTAGCTCTTGACCCATCAAGGCGTGGGAAACGCCTTGGTGGTGGTGGTTCGGAATCAAGAGGCCCCCCCGCATTAACCAATATTGCCACAAAGAAGTCGCTTTTCGACGCCCTCCCTATTACAGGGCTCGGGTCGGTCGCGAAGGCGAACATCAAGACTCTGAGCACTGACACTTCGGTGAATATCTCATATTAATCCTTTGTTATATTGTACTGATTGACGCACTTTCCAGACTTTCGAAACCGCATTCATTAATGCCTCTCCCGTGAGTTTTAATTATCTGTCTGACTTGACATCCACTCAATGTTGTCTCTGCCTTCCGGTATCTTAGGCCGACATCAAGCTAAATGCTACTGCTGTTGTGAACACCATCAACACGGCCTTTACTACCGCCATTGCCGCCAATACCAGCGAAGCTTAAATTTACGTACTGCTCACGTAGTTGTTTTGTATTTGTCAGTAAAAGGTTGAAATAAATATTTTACTGCATAATATTTGGGACGTGTCCCAATTGCTTACTGAGTTCATTCGTACTGGCCACCATTGAAGATTCGTTGTGAATTTACATCATGCATCAGCTCGATATCGATGAGCATATGAGACGTGAATACAAGCTATTCCACGCGGTACTCTCGTTTCCTACCGCTCAACTTTTGAAAGAGTTCGAGAATTTTCACTTCAGTACGCCAGCATCACTCATACAATATTAGCTATCCGAGAGTCATGCGCCCTTCCAACCAATCACAGATTTCGAAGCTCCCTGAAGGCTGGGCGAGCGCTGAGCAGCGCACGGTTCTACAGGGACCTACCCATCGCATAAACCACCAACGTAAACTCCCACTGACCTCCACTGCCGTGCCATCGTCGCCATTCATGAGATTTTCTAACAGCAGTTTCTCTGTGGATAGCCATTCCCATTTCCATACACTGTATTAGTCGTAACCTCAAGTTTCTACGAACTTAACCCGATTAGGAAGTCACACAAATTTGGATCCCACACCTTCAATAGACAGACTTTTCGTGGTTTCTTATATACCTGTCACTATCATTTTTCTATGAGTCATGTATATTCTGTGATGACTAAGAATATTATCTAAACCTTAATTATACATAAGTGCAATCTCCAAATTGATCTTAAAACAATGTGATTTTTGAATTTATGACTCATAGATGAGATTCTTGAATAATTATTTCAGAAATCACAGCCATGTGGGACAATTTATGACTCCTGGGACCCGTTGTTCACCATTTGCCTTGGTCAGCTGATGCTCACATGACGCTGGAGGCTGAAGATTTAAGTACTTAATTAATTGCATTTATGACTGACCAGAAGGATTCTTGATTTTTTTTCAAGTATTACAGTCATCTACTGCCTCGGTCCCACAGGCTCATGATACCATTGCCCAACAGTCATATCCTGACTAATGCCATTTAAGGGTATATAAAGTCAAAGGAGCAGAGTGCGAAGATTAGACATATCCAGAATAAAGCAAGGCAATTTGCCTAAACTGGACAGGACTGGATTTTTTGTAGATATTTTACACCGGAGCGGAGCAAAATACTCATTCAATCTGATTCACTGTCACTCTGCTAGACTTTATTCTGGCAGACCATAATGAAACCCTAGACCCTTCTACCGGAGCGGAGCGTAGGACCCGACTTGTGGTAGTCTATTCTGCTGTGGCGGATGTGGGAGAGTCAACAGTGACGATGAAGCCAAACTTAGACTTCATTTCAAGTTTAATTTTGTAGCCTTTTACTTTCTCTTATTATCAGTCTCAGGATCCTGGGACGGTGTTAGGTTCGATGGTACTAAGTAACTTTCAGCAGCGTGGATGCGCTCTTTCGATTTTAGCTTTCTGGTCACTGTCTAGGGATGTCTCTGGCATGAAGTCTCCCCTCTCTTCGAACCTCTGATCCCTCTCAGTGGTAGACTGTTGTCACCATCTCCTCATGCGGAGTCCATTTATATAGTAAGTTTATCATGTGGACGAATAAGGCGTTTTGAATCCGAGAGGGTCTAAGTTTATTTTGAGTTTATTACCTTTAGTGTACTATTAGAGTTGTTGGTATCGATATCGACTGTCTTGTTCGTGTTCGGTACTCTTGCTTTCTTTCTTTTTCTACTTTAATATAGATTTAGATTCATTTTCTTTATCATAAGATTATTCCTTCCTCTTCAGTTAATAATAAGATTCCTTCTATTCCATCGATCCTCGGACGATACAAGTTACATCAATGACTCGGAGTACCAGTCATAAATACCATTCCACTTCCTATCCTAATCCCCACCCGCCACTCAAACCCTGCAGCTTAAAAGTTCCCAATATTTCAACGATTTGAATAGTGTACTACCAGCGCACCTGAAATCCCTCCTCCAAGCCAAATCCAACCGCATATATGCATCAAGCGCAGCGTCACCGTCTTACTCCAGTCAGGCTACAGTTACCCGAATCTTATGCGCCCCTCCAACCGGTCACAGATCTCGAAGCAAAGCTGAACTACCTGAAGGCTAAGCGAGCGCACGGTCCCTCTCACCCATCATATAAACCACCAACTTCAAGGTCTGACCTGCAGCGTTTCACTGGTACACGTTCTCTGAGCTCTTTCTCCTGCTCCCTCTTTCCCCTACTCCCTCTTTTATTGCCATTGTTTCGCTCGGTTTGCTCATTGGTTTCTCTTGATGTCCATATTTCTGGGTACAACCGCGGTTGAGATGAAGAATAAGAGAGTCTCATGGGCCATCACAGAGTCTGTTAATTTCACGTTCTGCGCCACTTTATGCATGGAAATTTTCCCCTTCCCCCCCCTTTTCCCCTTCATTTTATCTAGTCGATATCCTCCTTCCTTTATCCCATGTTGTTGTCTCCTAGTATCTCCCTCTTGATCCCTCGAGTCATCCTCTAGTCCGAGTCTCTCCTACCCTACGGATAGTTGATCAGTTTCTTATGCTTCTAGAAGGTTTAACGGCCATTATGGAAGGGTTCGGTGAGTGGGAAGCTCTTAATTGGAGCTCTTTCTGTTATTCAACATACTATTCAGGATCATATTCTCTTCACTTTCACGCGAGGTATTGATGTCTTTAAATTATCTGCCTTTTCTCCTCCCTCTCTCGATCCCTCTCATTTCACGAAGATCTCATAACCCGCATGTTTACTCCTGCTTTCTATACGGAGGTCTATCATGCTACGGGAAGGTTGGGATAAACAACAGGACGTGAATGAGAGGATCTAATTTCGAGATTTTTATTCCGTTATCAATCTTCTTGCCGCGCTATTGGCGTTTTTGTCCTCTCCCTCTCTTGCTTTCAGCCCCTATCATGCCGGCCTGACCTCTCCCCCTGTGTATAGTTTTTCTATATTCTATATGGGGTCTATCATGTGGAGATTCCACTCTGGAATGAACCACATGAGAGGGTCTATTTTCGAGATTTTATTTCCTGAAATTTCTTGCTCTCGGCGTTTTTGCTTCTCCCTCTCTTACTTTCAGTCCCTCTCATGTCGGCCGGACCTTTTCCCCTGCGTGTGGTTATTCCATATTTTATATGGCGCGTCTATAATCTGGTGTGTATTTTTTGGCTGAAGACCACGAGAGGGTCTAAGTTAGAGATTTCTTTCTATTTTCTTTTACCAGTTACTTACGTCTGTATTATTCTCCTTTCTTCCCATATCGATGTCTCATTTTCCTCTTCTTCCCCACTCTCGAGTCCCTCTCACTCCAAGAATGCCCATCTTGCGGGTACGTTCAATCAATCTAAGTTTACTATTTTTCCTTTTATCAAATCATCTCGGTACCGATGCGCCCCGAGTTGAAGTCCCCTTCAGCTCTCACTGGGGTCACTCATCTCGGCAGTGTCTTTCGGTCTCCCTCGTATAATTCCATCATTTATATGGAGGTCTATCATGCGGTGGATTGACGCGTCACTGCCGTATTCTGGGTGTCGCATCAGAGCTTTATTTTCTTATTATATTTCCTTGATATCGACACTGCACATTGGCGTCTGTTTTTCCCGACCGTCTGGGTCCCTCTCATTGCTTAGTTGTCAACGGGCTCCCAATGATTCTTCTATTTTTTATATGGGCACACGACGTACATGATGCGGCTGAGAGGTTCCGTTTCGGATGTTACTTCCTTCGCTATCGATGCTACGTATTCCGCATTGTCGGCTCTTTTCCTTGGTCCCTCTTTTTGTGACCGTCTCTCTGTTCACATGATTATTCCATTTTATATATGGGTCTATCATTGTGTGTACATGCGTCAACGGTCATTACACAGAGGGTCTAAGTCAAAGCATAATTTCTATCTATTATTTGATATACGGTGGTTTGTACTACTTACTTAGTCTATTAAATAAACCTTCCTGATATTGATATTCGCGACGCTGTGAGAAGTTTGTACTCGGTTCATTCCCCTATACTCGCCTTGTTACCATAATACTGAGTCAAATTTTCTATCATAACATAATCGCAGTTTCCTTGTTCTTCAACGACAATAATCTTATCATAAACTCCTAGTTCCCTTTCACCATGTCCTATTACCGGAGAACTTTTCGACCGGTTCAGTAGTGTTCGAATTCCACGCTGCACCGCCTCCGAGACCGAATCGACACTCTGAATCACCCAAATCCTAAATCCTGAAACCAAACTCCTAAGGACTCACTGCCTCTCGATGCTGTGCGCGTGAGACGTTGGCCATAACATGAACTTCTCCACATCAAGCGGTGACAGTGCCGCATATACCTACCAATGCTTCCTTAATGGCATCCAATTTTCAATTCCCCTTCAGAATCCTATGGCCAACCTAGCCAACCCAACGATCTACCAACTGGAAACCTGAATGATTCAATTCGGCGACATAGTCCCTAATTCCTTAAACGACCTCGACTCAGGCTATACGTCTGATTTCTTGAAATCCCAATGATGCTCCTAAGTACCCACTCCTTCTCCGGAATATGTATTACATGTACCCCTTGAGCTCTCGATGACCTAAACCCTACGCATACATAGAGCCCTTTGAGCTGCAGGCGTTAACTCTGTATGTCCCTGAAGTGGTCACCGTTCCAAACATCGCAACTCATAATACGTAACTTAAAGACCCACATCCTCCCTTTCAGGTGGCACGCATAGATATGATAGGGAGATGAACGTCTTCCAAGTATGAATACGTTGGGTGCCCACCTCGAAATCTGATATGAATGTCGAAGCAGGATTAACGTTAGACTTGGCTGGGTGATACATCCAAACTCTAATCTCTTCATCATATTCAAACTCAAATACATACCTAATTAATTCAGGGGAAAGCTTGGGGAAAGCCGGGGAAAGCCGATGTTGTTTACTTTACTTACTTACCCCGCGATTGGGATCTTCCAAGCCTTCCACTAAATGTGCGGCCGCCTGGCGAAATGGCATCGCGTCTGACTACGATATGTTATGTCAAATCAGGAGATTGCAGGTTCGACCCCTGCGGTGGTCATTATTTTTTCTTAATAGAGTCCCTTCCACCCCGAAGTCCTGAATCGACGCTCACTCCATTTTCACACAAAAACCACGCTCAGCCAAAAGATTGAAAGAACAATTCACACCAGTAATAATATATGCACAGCTAAAGATACAATTCATATTGCAAGAATCACAAATCAATGGGAAGAGAAATAAGCAAGTAGATACACTGAAAGTGAAAGGCACGATAACAATGAAGCGTAAACATTGACAACTAGGACAACGACGAAAAAACTACTACAACAACAGCGAGAATAAAGTGCTAGTAAAATAATATGCGAGGAAAGCGTAAAGCGTAGTGGTAAGTGTCGTGTTCACAGAAGCTAGAACTGAATGGAATGGAACGGGAAGACTTGGCTCTGGGTATGCGAGGAATATATACAGTCGAGTCGTCGGCGGGTGGCGAGCGGATTCTAGTATCGATACACGGGTGGGGTCACGGTCGGATCGGGATTGTAGTGTACTTCTTTGTTTGTGGTGGCGCGTGCGATGGGATGGGGTATATGAGGATGGGTGCGTAGAGGTCGTAATAAGGTGTCTATGCGAAGTCGAGGCCCAGAGATGAGTGATGCGTGGTCCAAGCAGCGGCTCTAATACCCATCTACAATCAACTCATTAAAATTCAACGCCTTCGGCGGCGTAATCTCCGTAATCGTCTCACACTCCCTCCAATGCGCATTCGGCGTCGCGTGCTCCCCGCCACGTCCATTCTCCTCCCCATCAAAGCCGAGGCCCAACCCTTCCGCAAAGGGATCCTCCACGCGCAACGAATGCGTATAGCTCTCCAACTCCTTAATATGCGCCTCGAACGCTGAGACATCGAACTTCGTCACCGGCGCAGGGTGCAGGATCTTTAGCCCGCTCTCGCCCGCGGCTTTGTTGGGGGTGATGGCGGTGGTGGTGGTGTGGTATGGTGGGAAGGGGAGCGGCGAGCCTCGCGAGGAGGGGGAGAAGGAGGTGGAGGCGGAGGCAGCGGAGGAGGGGAGCGCGCTGGAGTGGGGGCCGGGGGTGGAGGGCGCGGAGAACGACTCGGGGATGCGGACGTGTATTTGGGAGAAGCTTTCGCGGCGGAACATGGCGTTGTCTGAGGCGAAGTCGCCAAGGGTGAAGGAGGATGCTGAGGCGGAGGAGGATGCGCCGGAGGACGCGGAAGACGCAGGCCATGCGAAGCGGTCGAAGACGTTTCCGAAGACGGGGTTGATGGGTGTGAGGGGGTTCGCCTCGGATGGGAAGGAGGGATAGGAGGGGAATGAGGAGGAGGCGTTGTTGAAGTCCGCGAAGAGGTCTGGTGCAGAGATGGAGCGACGATGCGTAGGCCGCCATTGTGCGTGTCCCGAGCCCGAAGCAGACGTCGACGCCTGCTGCGCAAAGATCTGCTCGTGGTTGAACGCGTCCCCAAATGCCGTGTTCGGCCCCGCACACGTAAAGTCCATGCTCGTCGACGGCCGCTTCATGCTCAGCCTCCGTGCCGCCAGCTGGTTAAACGAGTACGCATTGGGAATGCCCATTGGGGCGTAGAAGAATGTGTTGTCCAGCACCGCGGGGACGGAGGAGGAGCGGCGGCGGTAGAAGTGGCTGGGGAGCTGCTGGGGCGCGGCGAAGGCATTGGAGGGCGTCGCGGGTGGCGAGGCGGGCGGGGGCGACTCGCTGTAGTGTATGCTGAGGCCCTGCGATTGCTCCTCCATAAGACGGTAGGACGCGGAGAGGTCGTCGATCTCCGAGGTGGCGGCCTGCTGAGCCATCTTTTGGGCTTTGGGGATGCGAGGCCTGCTGTTGGGCTTGCGGGGCTTGCGGATGCAGTTCCCGTTCTCGTCGCGCGGGTGGACGGGCTTGTAGCGGTAGTTGGGGTACTTTGCCTGGTGCTCGAGCTTCTTCTCGAGAGCCTTCTCGACCCACGGCTGTTTCTGCTCTTCGCTCATGGATCGCCACATCTCGCCGAGGCTCCGCGAGACCTCTGGCGTCGAGTTCTGCGTCTCCATTGCGCGGATATATTCACTGGATCGACGTCAGTACGCGGAATTGATGGAGGAGAGGGCTGTGCTTACGTTCGGAAGACGATGAACGCATTTGGAGGACGGGGGATGTGACCCGGGGGACGTGATTTGCCATGGGAGCGCTTCTTCTTGCCCGAAGGCGATGTGGATGGTGATGATGCGGACGGCGAAGGATCTGCGTCGGGATAGTAGAATCCTGAACCAGTGTAAACGGGAGACGGGGTCTCCACTAGATTGTGGTGAGAATGTGAGCGAACAATTAATAACTGGGAGGAGGACCACATACCCGGAGAGACGGAGCGTTTGTTGTTGCGTGTAGGAGGCATTCTCTTACTCGAAGACAATAGAGGGGGATCGATAATCGGTGTTGGACAACAAGTGCTATTGTCCTCATTCTTATACACGCTCGACTTCCCCGTCGCCGCGCTCATGTACTTTCCCACGTGTCCCCCGTGCTTCCCCTTCAGCACAAAGGGATACCCGACGCTTCTGATCCGGCCAAATCCCGTCCCTCCTCTCGCATTCGAGAATACAAGGGGACTTGTCAGGGCACAATATCGTACTCGACTATCCTCGACGCTGGCTGCGTCCTCGACATTGCTCTCAAGTCCTCCTCGTCCTCCTCGTTCTCCTCGCCGTCCATCGCCCCCTAGTTACCCATTACAAATTCCAGCACATCGTTCCCCCCTGTATTTCGTATTTCATTTCATCCCACGTCATCTCGATTTCGATAAGCCTCGGTCATTTCCAGTTATAAACTTGTCCATATCCATCGCGTGTGCGCCTAATTAACGTCCCCGCTCGCTCCCTTTGAGACCCGGAGCGTGTGCCCCTCGCTACCACGTGGCGGATGCAATTCCTAGCCGAGCCGCTTCCGGCTGTCCTTAATTATCCTGAAGAACCACTTCCACCACAACCGTCATTGCACTTTCTTGTACTTTGAATTTCCAGCTCTTCTGCAAAAGCACGGGAGACGCATTGTTGCTATGATAACTCGACAGCCCTGTGGCGGCGGATTCTCTGATGCAAGAGGATCATCCCTATATTCGGAGACTCGGAGCTGGGGCTGTGATTTTAATGATATTCGTTCGCGGACTCCGTGTCGTCTATACTTGATGAGCTCAGTTCTAAAAACTCAGTATACGAATGTAAGAATGAAATATCATTAAATTCAAGAGCACCCCGGCGTACCGCCACTCAATCACCGAAATCCTAATCTAATCTGTTCCCCCATCCCCAGCCTTCCCCAGCCTCATTGTCCTCCGTCCCACCAAGGAATCAAAAGGTGAATTAACGAACTAGTATCATCAGCTTCAAGTGATCACTAATCGTTCTGGTGCACCGCCTTTCGTTGTTCGATCATAGGCATCAACATCCAGAATCATTTCTTTATCCCTTTATTCTACACCAAGAAACCAGGGAAATCCATAGACTACTAGTACCATCATCAATTACTCTATGTATTACCAGTATTCGGCGAGGGAAGGGAAGGAGAGGCTGTCCGAACGGGATCACTATGATATTCGTGCTGTATGCGGGCTCCCGGGGTGGTTCACATATTTATCCATAATCTAGCGAATCTGTCTCATTAATCAGGATGTTCAACTCAGTTCTAAAAACATCTCCAGGGTTGCTAAATATCTCCAAGAGCATCAGGGAGCCTAACCCGGAGTACTAGAACTAGGAAGTACTGCCTCTCCCCATCGCCGCTCGATCATGACCAAATATCCTACAGTCTAATCTAATCTTATCTCTCATCCCATTCCCTTCTATAATGTGAGGAATCAAATTATAAATTACTCTACAGAATCACTACCATCATCAATTAATTATTAACCAAATCAATTATTCTCTGGTATTATACTAATATTTCAGGAGAGGAGAGGGAGGAAGCTGTTCACAGCCCGGGTCATATTATTATTCGTACGGACTCCCAGGATTAATAGGC
The DNA here is from genome assembly GCA_000827215.1 of Sphaerobolus stellatus SS14. Taxonomy (NCBI): domain Eukaryota; kingdom Fungi; phylum Basidiomycota; class Agaricomycetes; order Geastrales; family Sphaerobolaceae; genus Sphaerobolus; species Sphaerobolus stellatus. The sequence continues at coordinate 208,487 of KN837179.1, forward strand.
TTGTCCATACTCAGTTCCAAAGCATCTATTATATAGTGATATAGTGCTTTTATATAAATAAGCAGCAAGTGCCAGGGAGTACCGCCTTTCCCTCATCGCCACTGGCACTCACCGTTTCATCCCATCCCACATTCCCTTCTAAATAATTTATTTTTTTACAAAACACAAACCCTAAACTCAAAACAAAAGAGCTCTCTAGCAACGACCGCATCGCCCACCCTCTAATCAATCAAAATCTCTTCCAAAAAGTACAATGCAAAAGCCCAGGTCCTAGTGATAGATGTGGTAGAAGTGGCAGTGCAGACCCCTTCATCGACATTCGTCTGAATAAGGAAATACTGATCGATATAATTTCTGAAAGGGAGGGAGAGAAAGGAAGCTGATCGACGACGGCCCTGCGCCCTTTCATGTGATTGGCTGAAGCGCCAGGGTATGGGTGTAGGACGCTGTTTTCCTTTGTTTGGCTGAACTTTAAATTCCTCATTCATCATTGTTGTGATTATTCGGGAGAGCTACGGATGACCGAGTGAGAGGCGAGCCTGGATTTCGTCATGCGCATG